>AWOL01S0014882.1:15132-64376 GCA_000715115.1 Nicotiana otophora | reverse complement strand
TAACGAATAACTTAGTAAGCTGTAGTTTATCTCCACAGTGTCATATTAAGTTGTCACTTACAATGGAGTACGATACATTGGTATCGTTGTTATGTAAAAAAATGAGTGTGAGCAAACGTTCGGTGAATATTAAAGTAACCGGAAGATATTCATATTTTGTGACTCCGCAATGGGTTGCTTGTTATGTTGAGTTTAACATCGAAGACGATGAAATTCTAAGAGATTTTTTGAGGACTCTGGATGAATACCGAGAATTTCTTGTGATAAAACAGTTGGAAATGTACGTCAAGGCTGAAGACGTTCGCAATAATGAGGTTGCGCAAAGTAGGGATAATCCTCAATCATCGGATGGTTATTTTGGAGCAGTTTTAGCCGAACAGGTTCCGGGTTTGGCCTGATCTAAACTTATCTCCACGGGCGAATGAGGAGCGAGGAAATAATTTCTCACCTAGTTTACATAATCCACAAGCCGAGTGGTAAACTTCAATTTTCCTTTGTGTTACGATATTTATTTTTATGTATTGAATTTGTATTAACACTCATATATTCCACAGGGGATACCGGCCATATATAAATTTTACAAGTTATGAACCAACGCCCATAGTTTTGGTGTGTTGGATCATGGTGGTCCATCCGGGAGTCATCATCAACAAGATAATATCCATCATGGGATATCAACACATTATGATTTGTAAATGAAGTGATAAAGCTATATGTAAAGTTTGGATCAATTTGAGTAACTCATTATTTTATTGGTTGTGCAGTAACAACGAGCAACTTGAAGGTCTTGTCCTTACTTAATTTCCCGAAGACGACATATTTAATCGGGATCTAGCAGATGCGCAGAGTCAGGAAGAGAGTAGTGATTATAACAACAATGTCGATGAGTCTAGAGATGACACACCCTTCCCTGATGAGGGTGATGATGAGGAGGAAGAGAATGCTGAACCTGATTTGACGAGGAAGCATGCTCCACCTCCCATTAGACTAAGAGTGTACGAGTCCCACGTGCCGTTTCATTCAAGGGATATTCCCTACCTTGATCATTTGCCAAGTATGTCGGATGTGGATGCCCTCACAAGGGATATTGACGAAATTCGGACAGCAATGTGGGATGAATCTAGAGCAACGGTGCTATCAAAGGGCATGTTTTTTCCTGATAAAGCGCGCCTAAGCAGGGCGGTGCGAATGTACAACGTAAAAGAGTGTCATGAGATCATGGTAGCAGAGTCATTTCCTGATGTATAAAAGGTTATTTGCCGTTTATGGTTTACGGATTGTAATTGGATGCCGCGTGCGAGGAAGACGAAAACAAATATGTGGGTTGTGGGTAAATACATTGGCACCTACAATTGTGAAATGGACACATTCGGTGGGAATCATTTTAACTTGAATGTTGACTTGATTTCTCTTGTCTTGATTCCACACATTGAATCCTCCATAAGGTACAGGATCAAAGAGTGTATAAAATCTGTCCACCAGGAATATGGGTGTACCATAACTAAAAGAAAGGCATTTCTCGGGCGCAAACGGGCATTTGAAATTGTTTATGGTAACTGGGATAAGTCCTTTGCTTCTCTGCCCAGGTATATGGCCGCATTGCAACAATTTAACCCCGGGACTGTTATTGAATGGAAGCTTGAGTGGAGTCCGGGAATATAAAAACATATATTTAGATATGTGTTTTAGGCATTTAAACTAGCAATTGATGGTTTTGTGTATTGCCGGTCGGTAATATCCATAGACGACACTCATGTCTATGGAAAGTATGATATTAATTTGTTGATCGGTGTTGCAGTAGATGTTAATGGATGTATATTTCCACTAGCTTTTGCTATTTGTGCCAATGAAATCCAAGAGACACAGACACTATTTTCGAACCACTTGAAGGAGCACGTTGTCAGATAGCGCTCAGGTATTTGTCTAATATCTGATCTGCATGGTGGTATTTTAAGTTCTGTATAGAATTTATGTGCATGGCAGGAACCGTATGCCTACCACCGTTACTGTGTGAGGCACCTGAAGGCCAATTTTCAGAAGGCACATCCCAACAAGGATTTGCATGATTTAATATGGATGGCTGCGACAGATCACCAATAGTGTAAATTCAGGAATCGAATGGAATTGATCAGGCAGGAAGACGAAGGAGCCTATCGTTGGTTAATGCGATATGAGCTTGACAAGTGGACTTTGCATATGGATGGTGGCAGAATATGGGGAATTCTGACTACAAATGTGTCAGAGTCTTTCAATGGGTTATTGAAGTCTGCCTGTGGATTGTCTTTCACTACCATGATGCAGATGTCATTCAAGCAGATGGCGGAGATGTTTGTTAAAAGGGCTAGAGGTGCATCGTCATTGATGAAAATGGGTGTTGAATTTATGCCAATACCAATGAAAATATTTGAGAAATACAGGAAGCGAGCACATTGGCATTCATTTTTGCAGTATTGCAACGAGCGAAATATTTTTGAAGTTCGCACCACTATCCATCACAATCGGGGGAATAATACACACACCGTTAATGAATCCAGAAGGTTATGCTCCTGTGGAAAATGGTCCATCTATCACATGTCGTGCTCACATGCCATGAAGTACTTTCAACATACAGGTTTCGCGGCAACGAGGTACGTTGTTTGTTACTCACCTATTTTTGACTATAATAAAATTAAATAATTAATTTTCATAATTATATAAGATTTAGTTATTAAATATTCATATAACAATACTTAGTTTGAGTCCAAATGAATCATATTTTGGTTCCGGACTCGATATTTGAGGCCTAGTAGCACCAAGGTATCCAATGTTCTTGTGTTCATAATGAGAAAACTTCCCCGATTAATCACTCAACAGGTCTGTTATTTTATATGTTAGTTTATTATTGTATATGTTAGTTTATTATTTTATATGTTAGTTTTATTATTTTATATGTTTATTTGTCACTCACCTATTTTTGACTATATTAAAATTAAATAATTAATTTTCATAGCTATACAGGATTTAATTATTAAATATTCATATAACAATACTTAGTTTGACAAATATTGTTGTTTTCACATGTTATTTTATTACGTTTGTTGACTAGAATTGGAGAGAGTTTGTGTTTGAACTATCAGCTTTTTTGAGATATTTTTGGGTTTAACATATACTTAAATGATTAATTTCAATAACTACAAAGATACTACGCTAAAGGGAACTACATTTTATTACGCTAAAAGGGCACTACATTACAAATACGAGCACTACATTAGGACACAAGTGTAACGACCCGGCCGATCGTTTCGAGAGTTGTAGCCTCGTTCCCCCATTTACTGCTCCATTTGTGCTTTATAGCTGTTATATGACTTATCGGGTTAGTTAGTTCGGGTCCGGAGTGAATTCAGAGTGAATTGGGACACTTAGTCTCATAATTGAAACCTTAAGCTGGAAAAGTCGACCGGATGTCGACTTATGTGTAAACGATCTCGGATTGGAATTTTGATGATTCCGTTAGTTCCGTTGGATGATTTTGGACTTACGAGTGTGTTCGGATTGTGATTTGGAGGTCGGGAGTAGAATTAGGCTTGAAATGGAGAAAGTCAAATTTTTGAAAAGTTTGACTTTTTGATATCGGGGTCGGATTCCGATTCCGATTCCGGAAGTTGTAGTAGGTTTGGGGGTCATTTGTGACTTGTGTGCAAAATTTGAGGTCAATCGGACGTGATTTGATAGGTTTCGGCGTCGTTTGTAGAATTTGAAAATTTCGAAATTCATTAGACTTGAATCCATGTGTAATTCGTGTTTTTGATCTTGTTTAAGGTGGTTTGAGGATTCGGATAAGTTCGTATTGGGATATATGACTTGTTGGCATGTTTGGTTGAGATCCTGGGGGCCTCGGGTTGATTTCGGGTGGTTAACGGACTTGGTTTTGAGTTGGGGAAAATGCTGAAATTGGTCTGTTGCTGGTGTAATCGCACCTGCGAGGGTATTAGCCACAGGTGTGATGCCGCAGGTGCGGCGAGATTGGCGCAGATGCGGAACTGGGGTTTGGGCTGGGACGAACGCATGTGCGAAGGAGAATGTGCATCTGCGAGCCCGCAGATGCGAGAAGGGCTCCGGCTTGGCTGCTTCTGCAGAAGCGGATAAAGGGCCGCAGAAGCGCCTCGCAGGTGTGAGACCTGGAGCGTAGGTGCGACCCCAGTGAATTTAGTGGTTTCCGCAGAAGCAGGGGAACAACTGCAGAAGCGGTTCCGCAGGTGTGGATAAGTGGCCGCAGGTGCGAAAAGCCTGGGCAGAATGTTTAAAAAAAAAGGTTCACGATTTTAGTCTCATTTCAACATTTTGAACTCGGACTTGAGCGATTTTGGAGAGGATTTTCGAGGGGGGTTTTAGGTAAGCTTCTTGTACTCGTTTTTGATAAATAATCTTGTTCCCCATTATTGTTCCCACGTAGATTGTGTGGTGTTGAGGTGAAAATTTAGGGGTTTGAGGCTAGGGATTTGAAGAGTTTAATTTGGGGAATTGAATGGCCATTTGATGTCGGATTCTGATAAATTCGGTATGGTTAGACTCGTGAGTGAAGGGGTTTTCGGGTTTTGTGACCTTTGTCGGATTTTGAGACGTGGGCCCGAGGCCGACTTTTGACCAATTTCGGATTTTGGCTTATAATTTCGTATTTTTCTTATGGAGTTGATTCCTTTAGTCTGTATTGATTGTATTGTACTGCTTGTAGCTAGATTCGAGACGCTTGGAGGCTTTACGAGGCAAAGGCATATTGGAGTAGAGTTTTGCTCTGATGTACGTAAGTAACAGTTTTAAATCTGGTCTTGAGGGTATGAAACCCCGGATTTTGGTGTTATATGATTGTTTTGGAGGTGACGCACATGCAAGGTGACGGGCGTGTGGGCGTGCACCGTGGGAATTGTGACTTGGTCCATTCCGTGAAACTGAGAAGTTGAATAAACTTGTTAACTATATGCTTTTCATGTGTTATAGAAATTTGGCTGTGAATCATGTTAGAGACCATAATTAGGCTATGTGTTGGTACTGTTGCGACCCACAGAGGCCGCGTTACATATTGGATTACATGCTAAATGATATTTGTACTCAGTCTCAGTGTTGTTCGCATACCATATCTAGTCTCTATTATTCTTGTTGATACATCATATTATTGCTGTTTGGATTGATTTTTCCTGATTTCTGAGAGCCCGAGAGACTGGAGAGATTGCTGACTGAGTGAGGCCGAGGGCCTGATTATGAGGTTATTTATGGGATTGGGCTGTATGCCGCAGTATATTTTCATTGATTTATGCCATGATTTGGTTTGATATAGCGCTTGGACTAAAGGAGCCCCTCCAAAGTCTGTACACACCCCCAGTGAGCGCAGGTACCTACTGAGTGCGAGTGCTGAGTGTTGAGTGACTGTGAGGAGTGAGTGGCTGAGAGGAATGAGTGATTGTGAGGTTGGAGTGAATGGGAGGACTGAGTGATTGTTTCCCCTGAGAGGCTGTATATGATTTCATTGTTGATGCACATATTTGACATATATCACTGATTTTGGAAAACTTCTAAAGGATACTTTTATTTGGTTTTTACTTGAATTTGGCAAGAATAAATTGATTTGACTTAATTTGCAGGATTTGAAAGCATGTCTATTTTTCTTGTTGAGACTATTGAAAATGAATTATAACTATGTAGCTCGTCACTATCTTTCAGTTCCTTATTTATTATTGTTACTTACTAAGTTAGTTGTACTCACGCTACACCCTGCACTTCGTGTGCAGATCCAGGAGTTTTTGGACGCGGAGACTGTTGATATTTCGCATAGTTGACCGTTGGAGATACCGAGGTAGCTTCCTGGCGTTCCAAGTCCTTGTTTCTTCTTCCTTATCCTTTTTTCATTGTATTTGGATCCAAACTGTTACAATCATTTTATTTTTAGACCGATCATGTATAGACGTGTAATGACCCGACAGGTTATTTTGAGCATTTACACTTCGCTTGGTTGTTTGAGGGAATGAATAGCTCAGTATGATGTATTATAACTTATGTGAATCGTCGGTTTTGATTTTCAGGTTATTCGGAATTGATATGAAAGAACGATTCTCAGTTAGAAGCTTTAAATTTGAAAGGGTTGACCAAGTTTGAATTTTGGTGAATTTGAACTGGGATCAGAGTTTTGATGGTTCCGATAAGTATGTTGGGTGATTTTGGACTTAGGAGCGCGTCCGAATTGTGTTTTGGAGGTCCGTAGTAGAATTTGGCTTGAAATGGCAAAAGTTGGAATTTTGGAAAGTTTGATCAGGAGTGGACTTTTGATATCGAGGTCGGATTTCGATTCTGGAAGTGGGAGTAGGTCCGTAATGTCAAATGTGACTTGTGTGCAAAATTTGAGGTCAATCGGACGTACTTTGGTAGGTTTCGGCATCGGTTGTGGAAGTTGAAGTTTCAAAGTTCATTGATTTTGAATTTAGGTATGATTTGTCATTTCGATATTTTTAGGTGTGATTTGAGGCCTCGAGTAGGTCCGTACTGTGTTATGAAACTTTTTGGCATGATCGGACGGGGGCCTGAGTGGCTCGGATGAGTTTCGGACGAGGTTCGGATCACCTTCGTTGCATAGTGCATTGCTGAAGGCTGCTGGTCCTGGTGTGATCGCACCTGCGACTGGGTTTGCGCAGGTGCGATGGCCGCAGAAGCGACAAAGGCGCCGCAGATGGAAGATGAGAGCTGGATGAGGAGGCCCGCAGAAGCGGAGAAAAAGGCGCAAGTGCGAACTGATGGAGCGCAGGTGCGAAAGTCTTTGCAGATGCAGAGCTTAATACCGCAGGTGCGGGGGTTATTGGGAAAGGCCATTTTTCGCAGATGCGATATTTTTTCCGCCAAAGCGGTGGTCGCAGGTGCGACGAATTATCCGCAAATGCAGAAATCGCTGGGCAGAACCTATAAATCGAGGTTTTTGGTTCTTTTATCATATTTTGAGACGTGGGACTCGGAGTGAGGCAATATTTGGAGAAAATTTCATCACAAGGATTGGGGTAAGTATTCTACACTTGGTTTTGATCTTATTCCACGAATCTATCTTCATTTTTAGCAATCAGTTGATGAATTTAAAGAGGAAATTGGGGGTTTTGGACTAAAGTTTCATAATATGAATTTTTGAGTTTTGAACATCTAATTGGAGTTGGATTTGAGTGAAACTAGTATGGTTGGACTCGTAATTAAATAGGTTGTTGGATTTTATATATTTTGTCGGGTTCCGAGGTGCGGGCCCGGATTGGGCTTTTTTCTAATTTTGGGCTTTTGATTCAAGATTTGATCTTTTTCGATCGGGATTGGTTCCTTTACCATTGTTTGATGTACTTGAGTTGTTTTGGTTAGTTTCGAGCCGTTCGGAGGTCCGAACGCGCGAGATGGTATCTTTGGAGCATCGCTTGGTTTGCTCGGCATTGGTATTGGCTTGTTCGAGGTAAATAACTCTTCTAATCTTAGTGCTCAGGGTATGAAGCCCCGAAATACGTGTTATGTGATTGGTATTGAGGTGACACACATGCTAGGTGACTAGCGTGTGAGCATACACCATGTGAATTGGGACTTTGTTGTTTCCATGTCACTATAAAATGGTCCTACTTTGTTGATATTCGTATTTTCAACATGTGATAAAGTAATTAAGCTGTCAATCATGCTAGATATCATGTTTAGGCATTATGCCAATACTGTTTGGACCCATAGTGGTCGTTTCTTACTGTCATCTCACTGATTTCATTGATATTCCATACTCAGTCATGTCCATGCATTCATACCATATCTCAGTCTCAGTTATTATTTATTGATACATTATATCATTGTTGTCGGGCTAGTTATAGTTTCATGATATTGTGAGCCCGTAAGTAAGACTGGAGAGATTGATGATTGAGTGAGGTAGAGGGCCCGAGTGAGAGTGATATTTTGGGATCGGGTTGCACGTCGCAGTAGGTTATATTGATTACAGTTATGGGATCGGGCTGCACGCCGCAGCATGCTATATTGATTTATACTTGGATCTGGCTTATGATAGCGCTTGGACTGTAGGAGCCCCTCCGGAGTCTGCACACCCCCAGTGAGCGCGGTTGATTATATTGAGGGATGGATCTTCCCTGGAGATGGATCTTGTCCGCAGCATTTATATATACCTGGAGTTGGATCTTCTCCATGAGGCCGGATTGGCCTTCCTCGGTACTGAGTGACTGATAGCCAGTGATGTATATATTCCGGGATGGATTTTCCCTGGACATGGATCTTGTCCGAAACATTTATATATACCTGGAGATAGAGCTTCTCCATAGAGACGGATTAGCCTTCCTCGGTACTGAGTGACTGATAGTCAGTGATATATATATTCCGGGATGGATCTTCCCTGGGCTGTATGGGCCATATATAGTACGGAGTGGTTGAGCATGATGAGTCGAAAGTGTGAGACAATGAGATTGAGTACTCTGTGAGTGTGAGTACATGATTCATATCTGAGATACATGGCATTGGCATGCACACGTGTCATACAGCCATAAAGATGCATTTTTCCTCATGCTATACGGTATCACGCCATTCATGACTTTTTACACACATTGATATGTGGGCATAGAGAGGTATTTCACACTTGCTATCTGGAAAGAGAATGAAACATCTTATTTATTGTGGAAAGGATATTTGAAAAAGAATTACAGTTTTCAAACTTACTCGTATTTTTGGCATTTTCGGTAAAAGATTTGGGTTTTCACTAAGATATTTGGAAAGCATAACTATTTTCTGGAACTGTGAACGAGCCGAGCATTTTACTTTTGAGATACATCTTTTATTACTTGTATTATGCTGTTATGAACTATTGTGGGATCTTGGTATTGGACCCGACTTTGTGTTAGCTCGTCACTACTTTCAACCTAAGGTTAGGTTTGTTACTTATTGAGTACATGGGGTCGGTTGTACTCATACTACACTTCTGCACCTTGCATGCAAATGTTGGTTGCTGATGTTACTATGTTCGATGGGAGCTGAATTGAAGATGTACCTGCTTCCCGATTGTAGCTGCCTCTTGTTCATGGTAGCTTTAGATCTGTAAAACTCTGTTTATGTACTTTTCAAACAGACAGTGTATTTATTTCATTTCCGCTTTGTAAACTCTATTCTTAGAAGCTTATGATTTGTACTACCAATTCTTAGGGAATGTATAAGATTTAAATAATTTCTTTACTTAATTGCTTTATTTATTGTTATTGGAATTGGTTAGTGGTTAACTGGCTTACCTAGAGGGTTGGGTTAGGTGCCATCACGACTAGTTGAATTTTGGGTCGTGACAAGATGCTCATGGCTTAGTGACACCCCGACATTGGGAGCTATTTCCGCACTTGTGTTTTGGATTTTACCCCCTTGTTTATGAAAACTTTGCCTATTTCAAATGTCTTGAATTATTTTTCTGTTAAACATTTGGAGTATTTGGAAATGACGGCTTGCCTAGTACCATCGATAGGCACCATCACGACAGGTTAGGATTTGGTCGTGACAACAAGATACCACTACAGGGAACTAAAGTAGCAATTTATCTATTTTATTAGTCTTTTAGCAAATAAATAATCTAAACCGGATAAAAATAACAAATTAATTTAATCACAAAAAAATCACGAAAAAGCATATACCACAGTAAAAATTAACTAATTAAAATTGTTTAACAACTAATAATAATTTCTCTATTTTACTAATTTTTTAGCACACTAATAATATAGTTCGGATAAAAAATAACAAATTAATTAAATCGCAAAACAATCACGACATAACATAGAGCACATTAAAAACAACTAATAGGCATTTTGTATACATGAGGTTTAACAAAAACTAAGTCGGAATATCTCGATTTTAATTTTTTGGAAACTTGAAGATTTGGTGATTTGGAACTGAAACGAGCAACCCACTACGAGATAACGCCTTAGCTAAGATGTGGGACCGAGAATCTACACTTTTTATGGGACCGGTGGGCTTCAACCGAGTTTTCTTTGCTTAAAAATGGGGGAGGGGGGACCGCTGTTTGTCGTTCTTTAATGGGGCCCGAAGCTCACTGGTTTGGTGGGGAAGGAGAGTGGACGCATTTTTATCTAGGTATAGCGCCTTATATTAAGACGCTATACTATAGCGTCTTATAAGACGCTATAGTATAGCGTCTTAATATAAGGCGCTATACCTTCCCGCTCATTTTACGTTCAAATATAGCGCCTTATATTAGGGCGCTATACTTAACTGGATAAACGGTCGTTAAGGTATAGCTCCTTAAGCTTGGGCGCTATATATATTTTGGTTTCCAGTTTTTTTTCCACACATTTTGGTTCTTTGTGTGCAAAAGAACCACATTTTGGTTCCGGACTCTTATTAGAGTCCCCAAGCAATAATGCTGTTTAAAAAAAACGAATACATAATATAACCATTACAGGGATGTGATATGTCAACCATTATGTGTTTTAAAGTTAGAATATACAAACTGTGCTCATAATACATTGTGACATTTTCTGTCTTTCAATTGTACAAAACAAGCATTTAGTTTAAGTTAATCCAAAAGGAAAAAATTCACATTAATTTCTCTAGATTAAAGAGTGTAATATCCAAGACAAATCAGTCCCAAAGGACTATCAAAGCATAGTGTGGTTAAAAATTCATAAGAAATGCATACCTTACCCAACTTATAATATGTACAAATAAACAAGCCATTTACCCAAAAGAGATACTAATCTAAGCTTAAAACATGACCATATAAACAGGCCAATTAACGAAAAGAGATATGCATCAGCTTACACAGCTTAAAACAACGTAAACATACTATTTACCCAAATGAGATACTGATCAGTTCAGTGAACTTGATTATACATGTACAAGCAACCAGACCATTTACCTACTAGCAGCTTTTCATATCTTTCAATCTATACTAAGAAAATCTCATAAAAATAAAACGTACGTACATATATATAGGGCCATTAACGACCAACGCAGCACAAGTTCTCAAGTACAATCCATTCGTATTCGTACGTATAAATACACGATCGAGCTCCTTCATAATTATAATCTAATCAAATACTACAAACAATAATGGGAAACAAACATTTTAGGAATATCAGCTGGAATTATCAAGTCGCTTCTTCGTATTCTCTGCAGCGTCAGCAGCATCGACCTCCATTTTTGCTTTCAACATATCAGCCTGTGTTGCTTCCTCCTCACTTCTTGCCGTCATCTTCTTTCCCTGACCAAACGTAACATTAATAAACTATTCTTGTAAAGCTACTTGCAATCAGTTCCAACGTTACTATCACTGCCTTTTGTAAAAGCACAAAAAAATCTTATGAAACAAAATAAAATTACCTGACCAACTAAAAATGCCTTAATGTAGCGGCAACATTGTTGCAAAGACGTCGTAAAATACAGGAATCCTTTCGTCAACTTAGACTTCGTTGCCGGAGTCGCGGACTGAATATCCTCCATGTTCGAAGCTCTAATAATTGTAAGTTTATACCTCTCTCCCTTTGATCTCTTAGTCAAGTTGACACGGAGATGGTTCTCGTTTTATATTTCTTTCGTTTTCTTCTTCTATGAGGTGTTTGTTTACACTTGCATATTCATTCTGTCAAACATGCAAATAGGTGGCATGCTCTGAATTCACCTTAAGTTTCTAAAATTTGCCACGTTGCACCAATATTAAACCATAACCTTCCACGTGTTACGTCTCTATCAGTTTGTCATGCTTGTTATGGAAATATCGTTGGATTGCCATGTTTCCTTGGGCTCTTGCGACGATGAATTTTTATAAACCACCCCAATTTAGAATCTAGTAATTATAATTTGCTTATATTATTCAATTATTATTAATTTATATTATTTATATTCAAACGCACAACAAATATAATTTGTATCGATTGTATTTATTCGCACAACGAATATAATTAAAATAAAATATAAAAATACAAGAAAATAAAATATTCTTGTTGATAGGTAAACTCAAGGCCTCCGCTAACTAAGTGGGGATCTAACCAGGCCAACTGAGCTACAAGAACTTGTTTCTCCCTTGTTTCACTTTAAAATAATTACTCTTATTTTATGAATTTGCTATAAATTCAAATATAACTATAAAAAATAAATTTACTGAAATATAATTAAAAATAATAAATATAATATAAATATTTAATATTTCGCTTAATTTTCCTGAATTTATATTGATGGTTCTACTGTTCAGCCCCCTTCTTTCTAGTCACTAAGTACTGTGCTTAGTAACCAATGTATATTCTACTATCTTATAAGAGGGACTTAGCACACACCTGGACTACATGTTTGCCTGGCACCTCGAGGGAGATATCGTCTTTCCATAACTTTATTTTGGCCTCACTTGGATTATATCGACTCTTCTTTGGCTTCTCTCATCTCACTCTTCTTGTTCTTATCGGTATCAGGCAGACAGGTCTTTCAGAAACCTGGCAGATGGAGGTTCACTGATCAAAAAGTGAACACCCGATTATATCAGAAAAGCTCCACCGTCTGCAAATTTCCGTTTTCACCTTCTCTCTCCTCACTTTTCTTGTTCTTATCTTTACACTTTGGTGAATTTTCCTGTCCGGATCTTTGTTTTCCTGTGAGTTATCTTCTTCTCATCTTGTATTTCTCTGTTTCATCTTTTACTACACGCTAAGACTTTGTTCTTTATGTGTTTGAACAAATTCTTGAATGTATCAGTTGGG
Organism: Nicotiana otophora; assembly: GCA_000715115.1. Classification (NCBI taxonomy): domain Eukaryota; kingdom Viridiplantae; phylum Streptophyta; class Magnoliopsida; order Solanales; family Solanaceae; genus Nicotiana; species Nicotiana otophora. The sequence goes on along the minus strand of AWOL01S0014882.1, from coordinate 51,657 downwards.
TGGTGACATATTTTTAGAATTATTCCGTGTGGTATTCGATCCATCTTGCCTTTTCCTCCGTCTTTCTGTTTAATTTTTTGTTTTCTGATATACTGGATTTTTGCTATTAAAAATTCAATTCTATACTTTTGGAAGTAAATTATTTTTTCCTAGAAGAATATGGTTAAGAGGTGAGTACAGAGACACATTCTATTTTAATGCTTTTTTTGCCAATCTAGCAACATATGAAAAGTTTCACAATCTTCAAACTCCTCTGCGACTGCAACCCTGTCTCTCCTTGCTTTTCTTGTTGTTAGCTTTACCCTTTGGTCAATTTATCGTTTGAACATCTCATTGACAAGTTCGGATGTAAATATTTACAGGTAAAAAAGGAAGTTCAACTGGCATAACTGCTGGATTCCAAAGAACCAAACAACTGCTCATACGCAGAAAAAATGAAGGCTGCAATGCAACTCAAACGGCGTGATAGGCAAAGCCAAATATCTGCTCATAGAAGGGAAGGGATGTTGCTATCGCGCCGTATAAGAAGACAAGATTCTGCAAATGAGGTGTTTGTCACTTGTTGGATCCAAATACGATTGTTAGCCCAAACTTGATGAGGTGTTTGTCACTTGTTGGATCCAAATACGACAACAGCTGCTGAGGAAGTCCAATAGCGATTCTAAAAGTGTTACCTCAGTGATTGTTTTGAATATTTTCAGGTTCTATTTAGTTTGAAATGATATAAGTTTGAGCACCTTCCTGTTGAAGATCACAATTATTTTTCGCCTGCCTATGAATTATAGCGGGTTTCAATCTTGCATTCAATAGGAAATGTTTGATATGTTTGGCTCATCAAAGGTGCATCTGAACATCCATTCAATGGCATGATACCTATCAGCAAAAGTTGATCCAATTAGTGTTATAATACAAGGATGCTTATTTATTTTGCTTGGAGAAAAGTAAAATACAAAAATACTACCTGCTGTTTTACATTCTATTTTGCATCTACTGAGGCTTCGTTGTACGCTTTTAAATGTCTTGGCCATTCTGTTTACCAGCTGCCAGCCATCAAGCATGTATGACTACATCACTTGGTAATTTAGACAAAGGAAATGGTATATTGGACCCCCCTATCATTCGTGAAACGGGTAAACCTACATGGGTAAACCTACATTTAGATTATACTCTTTTCAGAATGACATATTGTTTATACATTACTGTAAACTCTGGCTATTTGTATATAAGGGTCCACATCAGGCACATCTAACCCATGTCATGTTACGTTCAATGCTGTTCCAATCAAAGGTTTGCACAAACTTTGTCTTACAATAATATCCACCATACGTATGTCTTGGTACTCCTTTTTCCCAAATGATACTTCTTACATATTCAGCTCATAGGCGGGCCAAAAAGGTGTGTCTGGTCACTAAAGAGCAACGAAGTGAGTATGTTGCTCTAAAAAAGGTCCCGAACTGCCAATACTGTCGTGCAAAGAAGTTTGAATATGAACCTCCAGTATTTTATTGTAAAAGTGGTTCAATAAGGTTAGCATGTCATAAAATGCCAACTGAATTATTAGAGTTATACTTTGGAAATACTGAAGAATCTGAAAACTTTCGAACTTATATTAGAACGTACAATAACATGTTTGCATTTACTTCACTTGGTGTAAAGTATGATAAAGATCTAGTGAGAAGAAACTGTGGTATCTACACATTTAGAGTCAGGGACAAATGTATCATTTTATAGATGATTTAGTTCCTTCCAATGAAAAACCTAGGAATTTACAGCTGTACTTCTACGAATGATAATGAACTAGCCAATAGAATGGCCTGTTCGACAAGAATTAATGAGGCAATAGTGAAAACGTTGATGGACATATTGAAGGTAAATCCATATACTATTTTCCTAAAATCTCTCTTAAATGTTCCCCAATTATCTGATTTTTATATTGCTCTTAAATATCACTCAACCTTAAATCAACGAACATATAACTTACCCAACACATCAGAGATTGCGGCATTATGGCTTGAAGAAAATCCTAGAGACACATCTGCACCACATATTTGAATTTATACCCATAGTAATAGAGCTCGGTTAGTACATTGTTATTATGGATGCTACGATCTGTTACCGTATTCATTACTATTGCCCTTCCGTGAAAATGGATGACATTGTGGAATCGAAAGAATTATTCAGACAAATAATGTGACGAAACCTAGAGCTTATTGTGAACATGAACAGTTGCCCAATATATCAAATATGTGTTCAGTTGATGGATTTTTTGATATGGAAGATGAATCACTACAAAAAGGAAAACGAAAAAGAGATACAGTGTCTTGTCGAGAATATTATTGTTACAAATTTCAACTAAGAGATAATGAAACAAATGAAGTGCTACATTGTGGGAGAATATTCCAACAATTTATATTAGACATATATATAAAGCTTGAAACGTAAAGATTAGACTTCTTCTCATTTAATCCAGACTTATTTAGAATTTTCATTGATATTTTAAGATGTGGTGAAAGGGAAGCCTCTAAAATCGGAAAGAAAACGTTCCTCCCTGTTACATTTATAGGGGGGCCAAGGGACATGCGCCGACGATACATGGATGCTATCGCATTGGTACAATATTTTGGAAAACCTGATTTATTTATAACAATGACATGTAATCATTCTTGGCCAGAAATGAAAGAGCATTTATCGCTAGCTGATGAGGTACAAAACATACTTGATTTAGTTAGTAGAGTTTTCAGAGCAAAGGTAGAAGAATTAAAGACAGATATATTAAGAAGACAAATCTTTGGAAGAGTTGCATGATTCATGTGTACTATAGAATTCCAAAAACGTGGTCTTCTACATGCTCATTTCCTTATTATACTTGCTGATGAAAATAAATTATTGACTCCTGAATCTTATGATAAATTGTCTGCGCAGAATTGCCTGATTCTAAAAAAGATCGCGATCTATGTTCACTTGTTATTAAACATATAATGCATGGTCCTTGTGGAAAGTTAAATCCTACAAATATTTACATGAAAAATAATAACTGCAAATTCAAGTATCCAAAAGATTTTGCTGAACAAACATCAAAAGGGAAGAATTCATATCCAATATACAGAAGGAGAAGAGCCGGAGAAGCTGTAGAAATAAGAGGTAAGTTTCTGAATAATTCTTGGGTAGTTCCATATAATCCATTTTTGCTATGCAAGTATAATTGTTATATGAATGTTGAAGTTTGTTCTGATATCGAGGTAGTGAAATATATTTACAAATATATCTGCAAAGGACACGATAAAATTGCATTTCATATACATGATAGTGATACAGATATAGACATAGATGAAATAAAAGAATATCAATCTGCTAGATGGGTTTCACCTCCAGAGGCTGCGTGGCGATTATTTGGTTTCCCCACAAGTGAAATGACTCCAAGTGTTTTTCACCTTCAGTTACATTTGGAAGGACAACAATTTGTCTCTTTTAAAAGTATTGAGAATGTTGATAGAATACTGAGTAATCCAATGATTCGAAAAACAATGTTAACTGAATTCTTTGTTATGAACAACACAAATAAAGATGCTATGCAAATGTTATTATTATATAAAGAATTTCCTGAGTACTTTGTATGGTCACCTAGGGGAAAAACGTGGACACGTCGAAAACAACGTACTGTAATTGGACGTATTGTAACATATCATCCAACACAAGGAGAAAGATATTATCTTAGATCATTGTTGATGAATGTTAGAGGACCAAAATCATAGCAGGACTTATGTATAGTTGACGGCAAATGTTGTAGTACATTTAGAGAGGCTGCAGAAAAAAGAGGATTGTTACATTGTGATAACAACTTGGTTGAATGTATGTCTGAAGCTACAAATTATCAAATGCCATATAGTTTAAGGCGTTTGTTTGCAACATTATTGGTATATTGTAATCCTGCTAATCCAACAGCACTTTGGAAATAATTTGAAGATTCAATGTCCGAAGATTTTAAGATTCTACCTAACATGAATGCTAAAGATATTCGTTTTATGGCTTTAAATCATATCAATGATATTTTGCATTTGATGGGACGTGATATTAATGAATATAATCTGATTCATGAGAAGAGTAAACCTTCAGCTATTGTTAGAGAAACCAATGACTGTCAGTTTGAAAGAAATATCATTGTTAGAGAAGAAGATTTGCTTTTAGAGAGAAAATTAAATACCGAACAGCGAAAAGCGTATGACACTATTCTTAATAGAATATTTTCTAACAAATCAGGAGCATTTTTCGTTGACGGACTTGGAGGACCTGGAAAAACTTTTCTATACCGTGCTTTATTAGCTGCTATACGATCAAAAGGTTTTGTCGCTTTAGCAACAACAAGTTCAGGTGTTGCGGTTTCGATCCTCCCAGGAGGACAAACTGCTCACTACCGTTTTAAATTTTCTATTGATATCGATGAACAATATTCTTGTAACATTAGTAAGCAAAGCACACTTGCAGCTTTAATACGTGATGCAAAACTGATTGTCTGGGATGAAGTATCTATGGCAAAAGAGAAAGTGATAGAAACTTTTGATATTCTCTTGAAGGATCTAATGGATACGAATGCTCTATTTGGAGGAAAAGTGGTCGTTTTCGGTGGTGATTTTAGACACTCTCTTCCGGTTGTTAGGAGTGGAAAAAAGAAGATTTTATTCAAGAAAGCTTATTATATTCTGAAATTTGGAATCAACTTGAAAAACTACGATTGTCAGGGAATATGCGTGCAAAGACAGATCCTACCTTTTGTGAGTGTTTGATGAGAATAGGAAATGGACAAGAAAAAACAGATAGCTATGACAAAATTAAAATCTCTGATTGTTTTGTTATCCCTTTCATTTCTGAAAATCAATCATTAGATCTGTTGTTTAGAGTTACTTATCCACATCTGCATAGATGTTTTTCTGATGCATCTTCTATGACTTCGCGTGTAATGCTGACAACCAAAAATGACACTGTTTATGAAATAAATGATTTGCTCATAGCTCAATTTCCTGGTGATCCTAAAACATATGTTGCATTTGATGAGACTATTGAAACAAACGATCAAAGTCAATATGAAGATTTTTTGCATACTTTACATCCTGCAAGTTTACCTTCCCATATATTAACCTTGAAAAAGAATTGTCCTATTATGTTGTTACGAAATTTAAATCCGTGTGAAGGTTTATGCTCTCGTACACGGCTTATATCTTGTGATCTTCAAAAACATGTTATAAGTGCTAAAATTGCCACTGGGAACTTTAAGAATATGCATGTATTTATTCCCAGAATACCATTATTATCATCAGAAGATGAAAAATTGCCTATTCCTTTTAAAAGAACACAATTTCCTTTGAGATTATGTTTTGCTATGACAATAAATAAAACCCAAGGTCAAACATTGGACTTTGTGGGAGTTTATTTATGTGAATCTGTTTTTTCACATGATCAACTCTATGTAGCACTATCAAGAGCAAAAAGTTCCAATTGTGTAAAACTATTAATTCGTCCACCTACAATAGATAGCGATGATGATCATTCAACCTACAATATAGTGTATGATAAAATTATTCAAAAAGCTTTTGCATAAATAGTTTCACATGATGGACCCAACTTCTGTTGTTGCAGTGTGCTCACATAATTCATGGCAGGTTGGCTTGAGGTTTGGAATAGTCTGTTGCTACAAAGGTATTTTTACCAATTACCTGTATGATTATTTTTCATTTAACGATACTTGTTGAAACAAACTTTTTGCACTTTTACTGCTGTAAATGCAGTTGCTGCCCCGGTTGATGCTATCAAATGATCTTTTTTAAGCTTGCTTTACAAGTTTTTCAAGAACTTTCAAGTCTAACACTCACAAAGGTAAGTCATCTCTAAACACCAGAACGTCTACTCTCTCTTGTTCCTAACTTCAGTAAATTTTCCTTCTGTGATCGTTAATTTCTGGTGCGTGTTCTGCTTCTCATCTTCTGCTTTTGTATCATCTCTAGGTATTTATGTTTTCTCTTTAGGAGTAAGAGCTTTTGTGGACTGATCGTATAGCAACTCTTGTTTTCTCTTTATCTACTATATGAGAAGTGGCAAATCGACTGAAGTATAATTTCTGCTATTCAGAAATAGATGTCATAGTAATTCATAGTTACCCGCGTTGGGGATCGCCGATTCAGATTTTGCTTTCTCCTTTTACTTTATTTTTCAGCAAAATTCAAAGAGTTGGATTTGTGAAATCTCAAAGTAAAAAAACTAATTGAGGGTTGCAACGTTTGCCGGTTTAAAGAGGTCCTTTTTTGGGTATTTTGATTAATTTTTGCCGCTGCTTTCTCTGAGGAACAAAGCATTTGTTATCTCAGGGTTGCACTGTATGCTGGTTTCACGAAATACATATTTGCTTTTTCTTTTTATGACCGATGGTAAATTTGTTTCGGATAAACCGTAATAGTTTGATTGGGGAAAAGCTTTGAATTTAGACACTAAATTTGAAAAACTTCGATCTTAAAAATTTGTTGTAAACCTTTTTGAGGTCGAGGGAATTTTGTGATCCTGGCCTTTGATTCCATGGTATCGAAAAGAGAAAAGGAAAGTATAATCCGATATTGTGCTATATAATATTTCCTTTTTTCCTTTGCATAAAGTTAGACCATAAATAGGTAAACTTTATTTGAATTTTAAAATTATAGCTGAATTACTGTTCTCCGTTAAAGTCCATTAAAGCTGAGTTCTGCTTGCTTAATGCTTTTTCCCTGCAGAACCTTGAGCTTCTCGCAATATATTGCTCAATATCGCTGTATACTATAGTTATTAGTCAATATTTAGTTAAGTTGTAAAGCAAAAAATATAGTCAAGAGAAGATTTTTGATTTCCTTTTCCTTAAACATGTATACTAAGTTGGCTGAGTGTTTGTATTTTGTAGGAGCTCAATTTTTAGGCATTTGCTTGCCTCCATTGCATGCTAATGTAAAGTCTCTTTCAGAATGGATAGAAATTAGACTGTGTTGTACTTTGTTCTGATTGATCTTTATGATGTTAGTAGACTCAACTTCAATGGTTTATAGCCAACTCATGAATGTTGTCCTCTGTGAAAGGTAATTCGTAGTACCATAGTTTGTTTAATTTGGAACTCTTCTTTTGATTATGATAGGAGCAACCTTGAATTACTATCTTGATGTCAAAATTGACGAAGCGCTGATTTTTCCAGGGGTTGGATGCGTCTTGATTTTTTGTATAGGATCTGCTCACCGATAACAAAGCAGAGTTTGATTATTATTCAAATGACCGAGAAGATAGAATGAGGTATGTGTCAATATGACCACACACATCATTTATGTGTCTTTATAAAATGGTCAATGACCATTAATTATGGGTTGGTACCTTTTTTTCCCTTCTTAAAAATAGTATTTGAAGGCTGGGCTACATCTTTTTGTCTGAGGTTCATGTCATGACAGTGTTGATAATAATGTATGCCTCGAAGGAGAGTACTGTCATTTGATGACTTAACCACTTTTGAAGTGAGCACTCACTTCAATACCGATTTTCTATATTATTTCATTAATTATACACCAAAATATTGAAGTGAGCGCTTGACTCAAGCACATTTATTTGACAAATTAACGACGTAATCTTAATTAACTGTACACGGTGTGTCCATATCATTACCTAGGATAAGAATGCTTGAGATTATTTTCAATGTTAGAATATATACCACACTTCATCATTCTTATTTATGGATTGGGGGGAGGAGGGGGAATAGTTCTTATGAACTCAAATCTAAGGCGGAAAAATATCAAATAGAAATACTGGACAATTCCTAGGAGGCCTTTCTTTACTTATCAATGACTAGATATTTTTTTATATTTATCCACGATTTATCTCTAGGGTCAACCTGCTGGTACACATATCTCTTTATGTACTCTTATGACACAGGCAATCAAAACATCTAGAGGAGAAAGTGTTTCTTGGACTACCTCCCAGATAAAAGCTTATTTTGGTTTATCAGGCGGGTAAGCGACCAATTTCGTAGCTTTGTTATCTATGTCGTTATTATTTTTGATTCAGATATCAGTTGGATTCCACACGATTGAAATCAGATAAAAGGAATTGAAACATCCTTTTCCTTTTCCTTGCACTAAACTTTTGCTGCTTTCGTTATACCATATTGGTATAGCATTCTTTTTCCCCGCAGCATTCTTTTGCTGCAACTACTCAAGCAAAGAATTCTTTGCTTGCATTCTCTGTGTTATTTTCTGTCAGTATAATCAAATTACTATACTGTCAGGCTTATATCTGCTTGTTGTTATTGTTTTCGGGTTATACATATACCCCGTGCCACTGGGAAATGGGGATAATTAAGCACCAGAGAGTATTTCAGACAGGATGGGTTCCTTGACTTTTTACTTTTGGGTTTATGTATTTCATAATCATTATTGCAACCTCCAAATGGATTCTCCTTAATCAGATCACTTCCACAATTTGTGCAGTTTTATTCAAATGAATACTAGTTTGTATAATAATTGAAAGATATAAGAAGGATAATGTGGCACTCTCTGAAGCTAGCAAAAGTACTATCGTTTTTCGTTTTTTTGCATGTTCTACCTCTTTCTTTTCATTTAATTAGCTTTCGCTACTAGAAATTCGGCAAAAACTAACCGTGATCGATCGACCGATTTTGATCAGTAAACAAAACGTCCGAAATACCGACTGAAGTCGGTCGGTTTTTCATTTAAAATAAAATAAAATTAATTATAAAAAATCGATGGAAATCGATTGGTTAATTCGGCCAGTCATTTTAAAAAATCGACCGAATTCGATCGGTAACTTTATTTTTTAATAAAACCGACCGACATTGGTCGGTTATTTTCGCGTAAAAATACAACTAAAAAATATAAATGAAATAAAAGACTGTGTTAAAACAAAATGCACAAATAGTCTAGTGGTAGAATAGTATCCTGCCACAGTACAGACCTCGATTCGATTTCCAGATGATGTATTTTTCGGTCGGTTTTTTCGGTAATTTTTTTTTTTGGAATTTAATTGACCGACCGAAATCGGTCAGAAAATACCGACCTTACGATTACCGACCACCTCGAAACGGTTGGTTTTCAAATGATTTTTGTCAATTACCGACCAACATCGGTCGGTTTTGGCGATCGATTTTTCCCGTTTTTAGTAGTGTTTCAGACACGTTAATTGATCTCATGCTTATTAATATAAATATTTTTAAAATATTACTATAATAAGTATGCAATGAGTTGCACAAAAAATAAAGAGAGAATATATACGCTTAAATTGATGAATGATGAGTCTACTCAACCAATGCTTATCATTGTAAAGCACAATCATACTTAAAAATAGCTATCAATTGAGTTTAAAATTAATATTAGAAAGACTTCATTATGAAATTCTTATAATATATCAAGTACTCAACTTGACCGTATTTCCTTTTATAATATATGTCAACAACGCATAATTTAAATGTCCACTATAGTTGCAAATATCTTGAATTTTTTGTCTTCCTTTAAGAAATTGCAGCCTCCATCTTTTTATCGCTACATACATATTAAGAAATTATTATCAGATACGAGTAGTGTTTTGTAGAAGCTACTCAGAAATTGTATCAACTTATGTACGCCTTCCTTGGGATGCACATATACAAAAAAAGTAGTTATTTGTGATAGGGTTAACTAATGTAATAATGAATTTTTTCATCTGTGAATTTGACAAAAATAATATTGGTTGAATTGTATGTAACGACCTGGCCGGTCGTTTTGAGTGTTATAGCCTCGTTCCTCCCTGTACTGCTTATTCTTTGCTCAATTGCTGTTATGTGACTTACCGAGGTAGTTTGTTTGGTTCCGAGAATGCTTTGGAATTAGTTGGGGCACTTAGTCCCAAAGTTGGAAGTTTAAGTCGAAAGAGTTGATCGGATGTCAACTTATGTGTAAACGACTTCGGAATGGAGTTTTAATGGTTCTGATAGCTCCATATGGTGATTTTGGACTTAGAAGTGTGTCGGATACTGATTTGGAGGTCCGTAGTCGATTTTGGCTTGAATTGGCAAAAATTGAAAAAAATGGAAGTTTGGAGAGTTGAGGAGTTTGACTGAGAGTTGACTTTGTGGTTTCCGGGCTCGGATTTTGATTCCGGAAGTTGGAGTAGGTCCTTTGTGTCATTTATGACTTGTGTGCAAAATTTGAGGTTAATCAGACTTGATTTGATGGGTTTCGGCATCGAATGTAGAAGTTAGAAATCCATAAGTTTACTAGGCTTGAATCGATGCGCAATTCGTTGTTTTAGCGTTGTTTGATGTGATTTGACGCTTCGAACTTTGATATGACTTCATGGCTTCCGGGCTCGAATTTTGGTTCTGAAAATTGGAGTAGGTCCGTCGTGTCATTTATGACTCGTGTGCAAAATTTGAGGTCAATCGGACTTAATTTGATAGGTTTGGGCATCGAATATAGAAGTTAGAAATCCATTAAGTTCATTAGGCTTGAATCAATGCGTGATTCGTGTTTTTAGCGTTGCTTGATGTGATTTGACGCTTCAAGCGAGTTTGTATGATGTTCTAGGACTTGTTGGTATGTTCGAGGGCTGTTAAATTTTTCCTCTTCACGTTCGCATAGTGATGGACGCGATCGCGTTGGTTGAGAAGCTCGTGCTTTGTGAATGCGTACACTGAATCGCGTTTGCGTACAAGGAAGTGAGGCAGCCGGTTCACGCAAGGTTGTTCTTCGCGATCGTGTGAATATGGCTGCGATCGCGGAGGTCTGTGGAACTGTGTTTCGCATTCGTGTAGTGTAATTTGGGCAGCCTATGAATTTGTGCTTCGCGATCGCGGAAAGGGCATTTGGGCAGACTTAAATATTTCAAAAATGAGGGTTAGAGTAAAATTTAACAATTTGATTTTGGGAGTTCGGATTGAGGCGATTCTTTGAGAAATTTTTAAAGGAGTGATTGGGGTAAGTGATTCTAACTCGGTTTTGTTTTAAATTACATGAATATATCATTGTTTTCATCATTTAATTAGTATTTTGGGTTGAAACATTTGGAAAAAATGGAGAAACTTCTTGGGTCGAATTTTGGGGATTTGAGCGGTATTTTGGTGTTGGATTTGAGCAATTTTAGTATGGTTGGACTCATGGTTGAATAAGTGTTCGGATTTTATAACTTTTGTTGGATTTCGAGACGTGGGCCCTTGATTTGACTTTTTGACTCTTGATTTAAGAATTTAGCATTTTCATATGGAATTGATTCCAATAGCTTGATTTGATTGTATCGAATTGTTTTTGGCTATATTTGAGGCGTTCGTAGGCCGATTCGCGAGGCAAGGGCTTATTGGAGTAGAGATTTGCACGGTTTGAGGTAAGTAACATTCTAAACTTGATTTTGAGGGCATGAATTCTGAATTTTGTGTTATGTGATTAGTGTTGAGGTGACTCAAATGTTGGGTGATGGGCGTGTGGGCGTGCACTGTAGTAATTATGACTTAGTCGATTTCGTGGGACTGTGTAGTCACCTTATCTAAATATTATTACTATACTCTGTGTTGGAGAACTTGAGCTGTGAATTCTTTTAGAAATCATGTTTAGGCTATGAGCTGGTACTATCGGGACCCACAATGGCTGTTCTTTTGTTAAGATTATTTGCCTAATTTGCAGTTACGTACTCAGTCACATTTATCATTGTATATCATATATCAGTCTCTGTATCATTTATTGTCATATCATGTATCGTTGATTTGGGCTGCTTAGCATGAGTGTGGTGAGCCCGGGAGACTGGAGAGATTGATGACTGAGTTGGGTCTGAGAGTCGTGCTATGAGTGAGTTATGTGGATCGCGTTGCACGCTGCAACAAGCCTTATGACTATATGTGGATCGGGTTGCACGACGCAACAAGCCTTATGGCTATATGTGGATCGGGTTGAGCGCCGTGACATGCCTTTTGGCTATATGTGGATCGGGCTGCATGCTGCAACAGATACCGTACAGTGCTGAGTGACTGAGTGTGACGAGCGAGAATTAAGACAGTCAGATTGAGTGCTCTGAGAGTAGAAGTACTTGAAGTTTCATTGTGTTGCATCACATATGGTATTCATATTGGCATGTAGATATAGACATGTCATATTCATCATATTAGTCACACTTGGTATATTTTATCCGTGTTGAGCTTAATTTTTAAACCTGTAAGAATGTCAACATTTTTTGTATTCTTAAATTCTGTACTTTTACTGTATTGTTTGAGCTCGTCACTACTTTCAGCCCAAATGTTAGACTTGTTACTTATTGAGTTGGTTGCATCACATACGATATTCATTTTCACATTCTTGTATTCTTGTCGTGCGAATCTGTTTATTCCAGAAACTAAACTTCTGTTGTCTATTCTCTCACAGATGGTGAAGAAACGTGCTGCCGGATCGGGCGGATGGCCACCAGTACCACCCGCTAGGGCCACGGGAAGCCGAGGTCGCGGTAGAGGCCAAGGTGCAACTCGTACAACAGATAGAGCAACACCTGTAGACCCACCAGTTGTTCCAGCTCAAGAGCAGATCATTTTGATTCCAAGCCTTCAGGAGGCTATGGCCTAGATATTGACTGTTTACACTAGCCTTGCTCAGACGGCTTCAGTTCCGCAGCCACTTCTCAGGCCGGGGGAGGTGCTCAGACTCTTACCGCTCGTACTCGTGGACTTCAGACACCGGGGGTATTGCCAGCCCACCCGGTTGCACTTGCTCAGGACTATGTGGGCCCCGTTATGAGTGGTGAGGAGCAGAAGAGACGAGAGAGATTTGGGAGGCTCAAGCCTCCAACATTCAGTAGGGCATAGTCTGAGGATGCTTAGGACTTCTTGGATAGGTGTCAACGGATTCTTCGCATGACGGGTATTCTGGAGACTAGTGGGGTATCATTTATCACTTTTCAGCTGACGAGGGAAGCCTTTAGATGGTGGGATGCATATGAGCGGAGCAGGCTAGCCGATGGTGCACTACTTTTATGGCACGAGTTCTCTGTTCTCGTTTTGGAGAAGTTTGTGCCACCGACCCGCATGGAGGAGGAGCGTAGGCAGTTTGAGCAGCTACGCCAGGAGCGTATGTCTGTGACCTAGTATGAGATGATATTTTCAGAGTTGGCTCGTCATGCGATCTGGTTGGTTCCCCCTGAGAAAGAGAGGATTACAAGAGGTTCATTGATGGCCTTAACTATTAGTTGCGATTTGGTATGACTCGGGAGAATGCATCAGGTGCTAGGTTCGACGAGTTGGTTGATATTGCTCAGCGGCTAGAGTTGGTCGGTAGTTAGGAGCGTGAGGAGAGGGAGGCCAAGAGGCCTTGTGGTTCGGGTGGTTTCAGCTGTATTTCTTCTGGGGGTCAGTCCCACCACATCAAGGGTCGTCCTTATAGGCCCGCTCAGATGGATCGTCCAGTTCATCGTGGTGCATCAGCTAGCCATGGGTCATACAGTGCACGTCTGGGTCAACCATCTCTCTCAGTGCTCTTCTAGCTCAGAGTTCATCTCGTGCTCCTTCAGTTCACGGTCCATCTGGTCTAGGTTCTTCTAGTGGTTATTCTGGTTCTCGGAGTCCGATTCAGTCCCCACCACCATTGACAGATAGGGGTTGCTACGAGTGTGGCGAGCTTGGGCATATCAGGAGGCAGTGTCCCTATCTCTTGGGAGGACCAGTTCAGGAGAGGGGTCAGGCTACAACTTCTGCACCAGTCACTTCACCACCCATGCAACTAGCTCGGGGTGGGGCCCAGGCAGCTAGAGGCCGCCCTAGAGGGGGAGATCGATCAGGTGGCGATCAGACTCGATTCTATGCTATTCTTGCCAGTCCAGAGGTCGTTGCTTCAGACATAGTGATCACAAGTATTGTCTTACTATGCCACATGGATGTTTTTATATTATTTGACCCTAGTTCTATTTAATCGTATGTATCATCATATTTTGCTCATTATTTGGATATGCCCCGCGAGTCCTTAGTCTCACATGTTCATGTATCTACGCTGGTGGGTGATACTGTTGTTGTGGACCGTGTGTGTCGGTCGTGTGTGGTGACTATTGGGGGATCAGAGACTAGAGTTGATCTCTTATTGCTTAGTATGGTTGATTTTGACGTGATTTTGGGTATGAATTGGTTGTCTCTATGTCATGCGATTCTGGATTATCACGCTAAGAATGTGACGTTGGCGATGTCGGAGTTGCCAAGGATCGAGTGGAGAGGTTCTCTAGATTTTATTCCCAACGGGGTGATTTCATATTTGAAGGCCCAACGGATGATTGGGAAAAGGTGTTTATCATATTTGGCCTTTGTGAGGGATGATGATGATACTCCTACTATTGATTCTGTCCTGATTGTGCGAGACTTTCCGGATGTGTTTTCTGTAGACCTGCCGGGCATGCCACCTGACAAGAATATTGATTTTGGTATTGACTTGGTGTCGGGCACTCAATCCATTTCTATTCCTCCGTATCATATGGCACCAACCGAGTTGAAGGAATTGAAAGAGCGGCTTCAGAAACACCTTAATAAAGGGTTTATTCGGCCTAGTGTGTCGCCTTGGGGTGCGCCATTTTTTTTGTGAAGAAGAATGATGGTACTATGCGGATGTGCCTCGACTATAGGCATTTGAACAAAGTTACAATCACAAGGTTCTTTTGTCGCGCGTTGTTGATCTATTTGACCAGCTTTAGGGAGCGTGGGTGTTCTCTAATATTAATTTGAGGTCTGGGTATCACTAGTTGAAGATTCGGAACTCAGGTATTCTAAAGACGGCATTCAAGACCCGCTATGGTCACTATGAGTTCCTTGTGATGTCTTTCGGGCTGACCAATGCCCCATCAGCATTCGTGCATCTGATGAACAGTGTATTTCATCCATATCTTGATTCGTTTGTCATAATATTCATTGATGATACCATGGTGTACTCTCGTAGCCAGGAGGATCATGCCCAACATTTGATGATTGTACTACAAAGGTTGAGGGAGGAGAAGTTTTATGCCAAGTTCTTCAAGTATGAGTTTTGGCTTAGTTCGATGGCATTCTTGGGGCACGTGGTGTACATCGAGGGGATTTAGGTGGATCCAAATAAGATAGAGGAGGTCCAGAGTTGGCCCAGACCGTCTTCAGTTACTGAGATTTAGAGTTTTCTCGGCTTGGCCGGATATTATCGTCGCTTGTGGATGGTTTCTCGTCCATTGCAACGCGTTTGAACAAATTGACCCAGAAGAGTGCTCCATTCGGAGCCCAGTCGGGTTCTAGCTTGAGTGGTTTCTCGGTCTTCCTTATATGATTGCATCAGAGAGTGCCAGTATGATGATCCCCATTTGCTTGTCCTTAAGGACACGGTTCAACATGGTGATGCAAAGGAGGTTACTATTGGGGATGATGGGGTGTTGAGGATGCAAGGTCAGATCTGTGTACCCAATGTAGATGGGCTACATGAGTTAATTCTTGAGGAGGCCCATATTTCGCAGTATTCCATTCATCCGGGCGCCGCAAAGATGTATCAGGACTTGAGGCAACACTACTGGTGGAGGAGGATAAAGAAAGACATAGTGGAGTTTGTAGCTCGGTGCCTAAATTGTCAGCAGGTGAAATACAAGCATTAGAGACCGAACATATTGCTTCAGAGGCTTGAGATTAAGGAGTGAAAATGGGAGCGTATCACCATGGACTTCTTATTTGGGCTCATACGGACTTCGAGGAAGTTTGGTGTTATTTGGGTGATTGTGGATTGGTTGACCAAGTCCGCGCATTTCATTCCTGCTGGGACTACGATATCTTCGGAGCGGTTGGCTGAGATTTACATCCGCAAGATTGTTCGCCTTCACAATGTGCCAGTGTCCATCATTTCAGATCGAGGTGCGCAATTTACATCGCAGTTTTGGAGAGCAATGTAGTGAGAGTTAGACACACAGGTTGAGTTGAGTACAATATTCCACCCTCAGACGGACGGACATTGCGAGCACTACTCAGATATTGGAGGATATGCTACACGCTTGTGTCATAGATTTCAGGGGTTCTTGGGACCAGTTTCTGCCGCTTGCCGTGTTTGCCTACAACAACAACTGCCAATCAAGCATTCAGATGACTGAATATGAGGCTTTGTATGAAAGATGGTGTCGATCTCCGGTGAGTTGGGTTGAGCCGGGCAAGGCTAGGCTATTAGGTACTGACTTAGTTCAGGATTCTTTGGACAAGGTTAAATTGATTCAGGATTGGTTTCGCACGGCGCAGTCTAGACATAAGAGTTATGCCGATCAAAAGGTTAGAGCTGTTGCCTACATTGTGGGGGAGAAGGTAATACTCAAGATTTCACCCATGAAAAGTGTTATGAGGTTCGGGAAGAAGGGCAAGTTGAGCCCTTAGTACATTGGCCCGTTTGAGGTGCTTGAGAGGATTGGAGAGGTGGCTTACAGGCTTGCATTGCCGCTTAATCTATCGAGTGTTCATCTAGTGTTTCATGTATCCATGCTTTTGAAGTATGTCGGTGATCCGTCTCATGTTTTGGATTTCTGCACGGTTCAGTTGGATGGTGATTTGACTTGTGATGTGGAGCTGGTGGCCATTTTGGACTGGAAGGTTTGAAAGTTGAGGTCAAAGAACATAGCTTCAGTGAAGGTGCAGTGGAGAGGTCAACCAGTCGAGGATTCTATTGGGAGACTGAGCGGGAGATGTTGAGCAGATATCCACGCCTATTTGAGACTCCAGGTATGATTCTAGACCCGTTCGAGGACTAACGATTGTTTAAGAGGGGGAGGATGTAACGACTCAGCAGGTCGTTTTGAATGTTATTTCTCTGTTCCCCCATTTACTGCTTATTCTTTGCTCAATTGTTGTTATGTGACTTGTCGGGGTAGTTGGTTTGGTTTTGGAGATGTTCCGGAATGAGTTGCAACACTTAGTCCTAAGGTTGGAAGCTTAAGTCGATAGAGTCGATCGGATGTCGACTTATGTGTAAAAGACTCCGGAATGAAGTTTTGATGGTTCAGATAGCTCCGTATGATGATTTGGGACTTATAAGTGTGTCGAGATAGTGATTTGGAGGTCCGTAATCGATTTTGGCTTGAATTGACAAAAGTTGGAAAAAAATGAAAGTTTGGAGAGTTGAGGAGTTTGACCGAGAGTTGACTTTGTATTTTTCCGTCTCGGATTTTGGTTTCGGAAATTAGAGTAGGTCTGTTGTGTCATTTAAGACTTGTGTGTAAAATATGAGGTCAATCGGACTTGATTTGATATGTTTCAGCAACAAATGTAAAAGTTAGAAATCTATAAGTTCATTTGGCTTGAATCGATGCGTGATTCGTGGTTTTAGCATTGTTTGATGTGATTTGACGCTTCGAGCGAGTTCGTATGATGTTCTAAAACTTGTTGGTATGTTCTATTGAGGTCTCAGGGGTCTCGGGTGGATTTTCGATGGTTAACGGATTGAAATGGGACTTTGAAGATTGCTGAAGCGTGCTGGTGTGGTGTGTTCTGGTTTTCTTCTATGCGATCGCGTGGAGAGGTCCGCGATCGCAAAGGGTCTTTGAGGGATGTTAAATTTTTCCTCTTCGCGATCACATAGTGATGGACGTGATCACGTAGGTTGAGAAGCTTGTGCTTCGCGAACGCGTACAGTTAATCGCGTTCGCGTAGAAGGAAGTGAGGTTGCTGGTTCACGCGAGGTTGTTCTTTGCGATCACGTGAATATGGCCGCGATCGCGGAGGTCTATGGAGATGCATGTCACGTTCGCGCATGGGATACCGCGTTCGCGTAGTGTAATTTGGGTAGCCTGTGAATTTGTGCTTTGCGATAGCGAAGAGTTTTTCGCGATCGCGAAGAAGGGCATCTCGACAGACTTAAATATTTCAAAAACAAGGGTTAGAGTAAAATTTCACAATTTGATTTTGGGACGGCTAGGGTAAGAGTAAAGTTTCACAATTTGATTTTGGGACCGCGGATTGAGGCGATTCTTGGAGAGATTTTCAAGAGAGTGATTGGGGTAAGTGATTCGAACTCGGTTTTGGTTAAAATACATGAATATATCATTGTTTGCATCATTTAATTAGTGTTTTGGGTTGAAATATTTGGAAAAATGGAGAAACTTCTTAAGCCGAAGTTTTGGGATTTGAGCGGCATTTATTTTGGTATGGTTGGACTCATAGTTGAATGGGTGTTCGGATTTTTTAACTTTTGTCGGATTTTGAGATGTGCGCCCGGGGTTGACTTTTTGACTTTTGATTTAAGAACTTAGCATTTTTCATATGGAATTGATTCCAATAGCTTGAGTTGATTGTATCGATTTGTTTGTGGCTAGATTCGAGGTGTTC
Source organism: Nicotiana otophora (assembly GCA_000715115.1). NCBI lineage: Eukaryota > Viridiplantae > Streptophyta > Magnoliopsida > Solanales > Solanaceae > Nicotiana > Nicotiana otophora. The sequence continues at coordinate 33,344 of AWOL01S0014882.1, read as the reverse complement.
AGAGGCCGATTCGCAAAACAAGGGCTTATTGGAGTAGGGATTTGCATGGTTTGTGGTAAATAATACTTCTAAACTTGGTTCTGAGGGCATGAATCCCTGAATTACGTGTTATGTGATAAGTGTTGAGGTGACACACATACTGGGTGACGGGCGTGTGGGCATGCAACGTAGTAATTATGACTTTGTCAATTTCATGGGACTGTGTAGTCATCATGTCTGAATATTATTACTGTACTCTATGTGTTAGAGCACATGAGCTGTGAATTTTGTTAGAAATCATGTTGAGGATATGAGCTGGTACTATCTGGACCCATAGTGGTCGTTCTTTTGTTGTTGAGATTATTTGCCTAATTTGCAGTTATGTACCCAGTCGCATTCATCATTGCATGTCATATCTCAGTCTCTATATCATTTATTGTCATATCATGTATCATTAATTTGGGCTGCTTAGAATGAGTGTGGTGAGACCGGGAGACGGGAAAGATTTATGACTGAGTTGGGGCTTGAGAGCCGTGTATTGAGTGAGTTATGTGGATCGGATTGCGCGCCGCAACAAGCCTTAGGGCTATATGTGGATCGGATTGCACGCCGGGAAAGATTTATGACTGAGTTGGGGCTTGAGAGCCGTGTATTGAGTGAGTTATGTGGATCGGGTTGCGCGCCGCAACAAGCCTTAGGGCTATATGTGGATCGGATTGCACGCCGGGAAAGATTTATGACTGAGTTGGGGCTTGAGAGCCGTGTATTGAGTGAGTTATGTGGATCGGGTTGCGCGCCGCAACAAGCCTTAGGGCTATATGTGGATCGGATTGCACGCCGGGAAAGATTTATGACTGAGTTGGGGCTTGAGAGCCGTGTATTGAGTGAGTTATGTGGATCGGGTTGCGCGCCGCAACAAGCCTTAGGGCTATATGTGGATCGGATTGCACGCCGGGAAAGATTTATGACTGAGTTGGGGCTTGAGAGCCGTGTATTGAGTGAGTTATGTGGATCGGGTTGCGCGCCGCAACAAGCCTTAGGGCTATATGTGGATCGGATTGCACGCCGGGAAAGATTTATGACTGAGTTGGGGCTTGAGAGCCGTGTATTGAGTGAGTTATGTGGATCGGGTTGCGCGCCGCAACAAGCCTTAGGGCTATATGTGGATCGGATTGCACGCCGGGAAAGATTTATGACTGAGTTGGGGCTTGAGAGCCGTGTATTGAGTGAGTTATGTGGATCGGGTTGCGCGCCGCAACAAGCCTTAGGGCTATATGTGGATCGGATTGCACGCCGGGAAAGATTTATGACTGAGTTGGGGCTTGAGAGCCGTGTATTGAGTGAGTTATGTGGATCGGGTTGCGCGCCGCAACAAGCCTTAGGGCTATATGTGGATCGGATTGCACGCCGGGAAAGATTTATGACTGAGTTGGGGCTTGAGAGCCGTGTATTGAGTGAGTTATGTGGATCGGGTTGCGCGCCGCAACAAGCCTTATGGCTATATGTGGATCGGGTTGCACGCTCCAACAAGCCTTATGGCTATATGTGGATCGGGTTGCACGCCGCAACAAGCTTTATGGCTATATATGGATAAGGCCTTATGGCTATATGTGGATCGGACTGCACGCTGCAGCAGGTACTTTACAGTGCTGAGTGACTGAGTTTGACGAGCGAGAATTGAAACTGTCAGATTGAGTGCTCTGAGAGTGTGAGTACTTGAAGTTTCATTGTGTTGCATCACATACGGTATTCATATTGACATGTAGATATAGAGATATCATATTCCTCATATCAGTCACACTTGGCATATTTTATCAGTGTTGAACTTAATTGTTAAATGTGGAAGCATGTTTACATTTTCTGTATTGTTAAATTATGTACTTTTACTGTATTGTTTGAGCTCGTCACTGCTTTCAGCCCAAATGTTAGACTTGTTACTTATTGATTTGGCTTTACTCACGCTACACCGAACAATTAATGTGCAGATCCAGGTGTTTTCAGGCACGGTGGTTGCTGATTTTGGAGTTTTACCCGTTCAGAGATCATCGAGGTAGTTGCTTTGGCGTCCGTAGACCTTGACTCTCCTCCTCTATCTCTCAGTTTTTACTTGTATTGTTTTACCTTCTTAGACAATGTTTTAGACTATGTTGTCGTATAGATGCTCATGTACTCAGTGACACCCGGATTTTGAGAAAAATTGTATTCGAGTCGTAGTTGTTTATATCGGCTATGTATGAGAGTTATTACTGTTAAACTTGCTTCATCTTATTTTCAATACAAAATATCTAGTTTTATTGTGAATGCCAGCTTGCCTAGTTCTGTGATAGGCGTCATCACGGCATGTCAAGTTTTGGGTCGTGATATTGTATTATAATTATATTACGATATATTGCACAATTATATGTTAGAGTAGTTAATTGGAGTGAATAACGCAAAAGAAAATATTTTAAGAGTTTAAAAGGAGATTACAATCATTATAGGAAAACTCATAAAATGTCACATATAGCTTGCAAATGTGAAGGTGAAAAGGAAAGAAACTATATCATTTTTCTCCATGCCTCATCATCGATCGTGTTTGTGCTCCTACAAATATAATCTTTGCTAGATGCCTTGTAAATGACCTTATCTAAAAATGGTGCATCAACTTTATTAATTTGAGTATTTTCATAGATTGAATTGCACTAAGGAAATTACTAAAATAATTATAGTGGGATTTGGACCGATAACATAAGTTGATGTTCATGCTTTGACAAAATGAAAAAACAAGAAGAAAACGAACAAAGATGGATTCTAGGAAATGTGACATCACAAAGTCCTTATTAATCTTGCAGAAAGTTAACATGCACAAACGTCACATCAATGATCAACCTATATACCAAACATATTTGAACCCAAATGGAACATGAATCAAATATCGAAAATGAAGAAAGATATTTTATCCAGCACACGACAACATAAGAGATGAAATCTGAGAGAAAACCAAAAAGGTAAACCTGTGATGTTGCAAAGGAAGTTGGCAAGTGTAATAACTCAAAATATTTTGATACATAGTTTTTTTAATCCCAAACTAGGTAAAACTGTTTAAGTAAACTACAAACAAACAATACGACAAAGAACTCCAATGGCTATTGCTACCTAATACAATATAGTAGTAGCGTAATGAAAGATAGAAAATACAAGGCTAGTAATTTGAAACATCCAATTGTTGCCGACGACTATGAATGCACACACCAGTTGCCAACAATTTTGTTGTAGCACCTAGAAAGCTCTCACAAGGCGTCATTTGTTTCAATTCAAAGGAGTAGGTATGTTTAAATCCAGTAGTTGTAAAATAAAGCATTTTGTACATTGTGAACTTGGGGTTGAAAATTCCAGCATCATTTTTGATACATTGAACATGAATTTGAGATGAAAGCATAAAAGAGACAGAGCTGCCTGCTTGATACATGAGGACAATATAGTGTCTTCTCATCTCTAGATTGAGCATGCATGCACACTAATACCACTAGATAATGATATGACACTATACTGTCAATACCAAGAACAGATGTAAGCAACAGTTTTTCTTGTATTTCATGTGAGTAAATATCCTCAATTTGATATACCAACACCAACAATTCATACACAAAGAAGCTGATCATATGTGCAGCCATACAATTATGTGAATAAATGCAATCAAATCTAGTATAAGCCTTATCTATGAGATGCCTACTTGACTCTATGGTTCTGTATGATGTTAAACTACCCCCATAATGAGCATGAGAACATGCTAATACCACTGAGAAATAATCTAACACCACACAAATATTACACAATAGTCAAGCTCAGGCCATGTGATAACTATTTGTATAGGTACATCAGATTGCTGTCCAAGCCAAGCTGCCTATGATGTATAGCAGGATAGCTTCCAGTTTTCTGAACCTGATGTGTACTGACATCTGTGTTGTTTCTTAGTAAGTACAGCAGATTGCTAACCACTTCAAGCTGATTGAAATTGATCTATATAGCATGATTGTGCTGCCATCTGTATTGCTGACGTGTTGTTGTTGTAATGTGTTGAAAAACCCCCATAATGAGCATTGCATTATGCTAACACCTCTGGGAGTTGATACTAGAACAAATAAGCAGTAACAATCTTCAGAAGAACAACAAACATATGTTGTTTAGAAACAGTAACGCTTGATTGATGTTCTACTGAGTATTTGTGATGTCAACACCTCTCTGTATACTTGCCCAAGCAAACTTATCCTATCTCTGATACCTACAAAATGAAGCAAATAAGTTAGGATGTAATGTTGTTCTCCCAGGTTCTTGTGTGTGCTGAAAGCTTTGAGGATGACTGGGTGGTGAGTGATGGAGAAAGGTTGTTATTGGTGCTGGCTTGTGAGTCTCTTGTTGGGTATCTTCAAGTCATTCCCACACTGAATATGTTTCCATATTAATAACATGAGGAAGTAATGAGATAAGTCAGAGTCATACAATGTCTTCCCACTATGAGCAGCAGATTATTGCTATCTGTAATCAAGGCCGCACTGACAAGGCATTATCCAAAATTTATTGCTATGTGTTTTCAGCACACATACATGCAATAAGCAGTGGCAACTCCACTGGCAGTTAATAACAGACCAGACACTGAACATTAACCAATTAAACCAGTAGTTGTTGAGGAAGCAGTATTGGTTCTGCTAAAAACCAATCATTTCTATGATTGTCTTCTGTGCAGAAGCAGTGCGGGTTGAGCATCCTTTGAAATGATATCTGTATGAAACTAGTCTATACTATTGCCTCAATTTTCTGAGCCTGTTATTAACACCTGCAAAATGTAGCAAACAGGGTTAGAAAATGTGTTTGTGCTCCCAGAATGTTGTGTTTTCTGGTGGCAATGAAGAGGTTTTGTATTGCAGGGGTATAACAATCATAACCAATCAAGCATCTACACCCTTCAATTGGCATGTACTTGAACTACAAATTCAGTATTTGTTAAACACCTTGGCACATGAACCTTCCTATGCCAACATTTGTTGAAAGCAGTACTGGTGCTGCAACCAAGCATTTACAAGCGGTCACAACAGAATGTGTTAATACCTGGAGATGTGCAGAAATAATTAGTCCATGATATTGCCTCAATTTTCTGAGGAAAGTGACTATAGCTTGTTGGCATATTACAGTCAACACTACTCAAGCATCTACACCCTTCAAGCTTGGTGTATGTAAGCCCAGTAGAGTGAGAGAGGCAACAAATCCCCTATAGTTTGGTGTTGTGCAATGATAGCTATAACTATAACCAAACAAATATGTACACCATACAAATGAGAGCAACTGCATGCTTAGGAAGGCTAGTTGGTGGAGTTTTACTAGCCTACTTTTCTTTAAAAGCTTGCCTGTATTGTTGAGATAACATAACTTTTTTAAAAACAAGCAAAGCTTTATATGTTGATCTCATTAATCAGGTTCTCTTCTCTTCACAATCCTAATCCGAAGGTTAGGAATTTGTAATTTGTCCATGTTGTTCAGTTTTTTTGCTGCAATTGGCAATTCATGAAACGACTGAAATGTGTGTGTACCTGCAAAAGAGAAAGCTAGGTTAGCAAAAAAGTTAGCAACACTGTTCCCTTCCCTTAGTACATGATGAAAGACAACATTGTAGTTGTTTTTTATATGCTTGAGCTTTCTTCAGCACCTATACACCAAGGAGTTGCCCATTTGCCATCAATTATCTTCCTCATCACCAAGAAATCAGTCTCCATAATCAATGGATGCAGCTGCCTTTCCACACAGTATGCCAACCCCTCCACTATTGCCTTTGCTTCTGCCACTATGTTAGTTGTCTCTCCTATCTCCTTTGCTTTTGCAAACACTAAATCGCCAGCATGACCTCGTACACAAAACCCATATGAGCTTGGTCCAGGATTGCCTCTTGATGCACCATCAGTATTGCATTTGAACCACCCTTCATAAGGAAGCTGCCATGTAACTGTCTTAGTCCCCACATATGGCTTGTAACCTTCGAAGAAGCCGATCATATCTGACCATAAAAGAGGAATTCTGGACAGCCATGGATACCTCACCCTTGCTAGATAATGTAATGTCTTATTCACTTCATGAATCACCCTATTGCAAGAAATTGCACCTCCATTCTTCATTGTATTTCTCCTCTTCCAAAATTCCCATGTAATTACAGCTGGAGCTGCCTGAAATAATGGCATTAGTTTAGGACAACACTTTGCATTCCACCATGTTCTTATTACTTGATGCACCTGTACCAGATTGACCACTAAACCTGCTGATTGAAAGAAGTTTTTCCTTACTCTAATTGCAGTTTCACTAATTAAGAACAAGTGTTGAAAAGACTCTTCTTGTGATTGTGAACAACACCAACACTTAGACACCACCATATACCCACTTCTTCTCCACAAATCATCAGTAGGAATCGTGCCCTTCCACAATATCTATAAGAAAAATGAGATTTTAAAAGGTAGACCTTTAGTCTATATCTTAATGTAGTCAGGATTAGAATGTGCTCTATGCCTCAAAATTTTCCAAGCACTACTAACAGAAAAGCTTTTTGAGGGTGTAGGCATCTATCTAGGAACATCCCAATAATCTTCAGAAGTGTCAAATAGGAATTCTTGCTTGATATGTTGAGCAATGTCCGCAGGAAAAAATTGAGCTAGTAGTTGCTCATCCCAGGTATCATCCACTTTCAAGTCAGCTACTTCTTGTATATCTTCATTGATTGTATAGTCATTTGGAACAATATGGTACAGAACTCCCAAACCAATCCAATTCTCATGCCAAACTTTAGAAGAACCCCAATTTATTTCCCATAGTATTTCATGCTCTACCTCTTCCTAGCCTCTAACATTTTCCTCCATACATGAGATCCTTTTCTAAATTGGACAGTTGTCGGTAGCTCCTTTTTACAGTACTTGTTCCACATAAAGTTAGACCATAAGCACTTGGATGTCCTAAACTTCCACCACAATTTGGCAAATAAAGCTTTTGATACATCATGTAGTGATCTAAAACCTACTTCCCCTTCTTCCTTTGGTAGGCATAAATTTTGCCATTTTGTCCAATATCTACTTCTACCTTCTTCCTTATTACTCCAGAAGAATATCGCAAAGGTTTTATGAAGGTGTTCAAGTACGTTTTTAGGTGGATCAATGACATATAGGACGTGTCTAGCCATGCTCTATAGGACACTAGAGATTAATGTAGCTTTTTCCCCATAGGATAGTAGCTTCCCTTTCCAAGAGTGAAGCTTTACCTTTATATTTTTGATCAGGTCATTGTAATAATCCTTCCTTCTTCTTGTGTAGAATATTGGACAACCAAGATAAGTGAATGGAAACTCACCCCTTGAAAATCCAGTGATAGTACCTACAGAGCTAAAAACTGTTGAAGACACAGTAGAATGCATATAAAAGGAACTCTTTGTCTTATTGATCATTTGTCCTGAAGTGTGTTCGTACTTGGACAATACTTCTACAATTTTCCCTAAAGAGTATGGATCAGCGGAAGCAAAGATTATCGTGTCATCTGTGTAGGCTAAATGATTCAATGGATCAGTCCATTTAGGCATCCCAAAGCCCTTGAATCTCGTGTCTTCAAATAGTTTATTTAAACACCTAGACAGTACCTCTGTAGAGAGTATGAAAAGGGTTGGAAAGAGAGGATCCCCTTGCTTGACCCCTCTTGTTGAGTGAAAGAATCCTGAAGCTTGACCATTAATCAGAATAGAATACTAGTTGTTGGAAATTAGATTCCATATCATGTTGATGAAGCATTCTGCGAATCCCATTTTCCTCAAAACATGCATTAAATACTTCCAAGAGACCCTATCATATGCCTTTGCCATGCCAAGTTTGATAACTACATTGGCAGGTTTTCCCCTTCATCTTATGTCAGTAACAATCTCCTGTGTTAACAGAATGTTTTCAAATATAGTTCTCCCCTTCGCAAATCCTGACTGATTGGAAGAGATCAAAGAAGACAGTATTTTTTCCAGCCTATCATGAACAACTCTGGAGATTACTTTATTTACAAAATTGCTTAAGCTAATAGGCCTTAGGTCGGTATAAGTTTGAACCTGTTATTTTTTTGGTAGCAAGACAAGGTTTGTGTGGATTATAGGCTTAAGTAAAGAGCTTCCTCCATAAAATAGTTTCAGCATCTTATGTATGTCTTCCCCTATTATATCCCAACTTTCTTGAAAGAAAATGCCTGTAAAACCATCTGGCCCACTTGCACTTTCACCATTCAATGCAAATACCGCTGCCTTTACCTTCTCCATTGTTGAAATTCTACAACGTTCTGTGTTTTGATCACAAGACACCATTGAGGGCACATTGTTGAGGAGCTCAGAACTTGTATAATTAGCTTCTTGTGTGAATTATTTCTGAAATTATTCTACTGCTGCATCAGCCAACTGATCTTACGACTCCATCCAACTACCATCATGGTTCTGGATCCTCTTCAGTTGGAGTTTCCGCCTTTTACCATTGACATGGTTGTGAAAGAATCTAGTATTTCTGTCTCCTTCTGCAAACCAGGACATACCTGCTTTTTGTTTCCAATATTGTTCCTCTATGCTCAGATATCTCTTTAACTCAGATTGTGCCTTCTGAAGTACAATTCTATTCTCAACTGTTGGTTCTTCTTCAAAAAATATTTCCTTTATTCTGACCACATCTTCCCTTAAAGCTAGTTGCTTGAAGATGTCCCCGTAAATGAGCCTGCTTCATTTTGAAAGAGCAATCTTAACTCTTTTTAATTTCTGTTTGAACATCAAGAAGGGGTCACCTGTGAAGTCAGCCTGCCAATTCTGTCAAACCACCTCCATAAAAGAGGCATGTTTTGTCCAAAAATTCAGAAACTTGAATGGTTTAGAAAATGTGGTAGTCTTGTCATGACAAGTCATAAACAGTGGAGCATGATCCGAGCCTGTTCTAATTAAATGCTTGACCTATGTAGTTGGGAATAGAGATTGGAATGGGGAATTTATAAAGCTTCTGTCCAGTCTTTTGAATATGCATTCTGCATTTGGCCTCCCATTCCACCATGTGAAGGGACTTCCTTCTGGTGTGGAAGGGTTCAGGTTGAAATTGGAACACTTGGTTCCTTAATAGTGGCTTAAGATGGCCAAGTTTGACTTGAGTAAACATTTTGAGTAAACGACCTCAGAACTGGGATTTTATGGTTTCAATATGTTTGTATGATGATTTTGGACTTGGGCATGTGCTCGGATCGGGTTTCGGATGACCCGGAAGTGTTTCAGCGCCTAATGTTGAAAGTTGGCGCATTGAAGGTTTTCAAGTTCTTTAAATTTGGTTTGGAGTAGAATTTGGTGTTATCGAGGTCTGTTTGGGATTCTGAGCATAGGAATAGTTCCGTACAGAGATTTATAACTTGTACGCAAAATTAGGTGTTATTCCGACTAGTCTAAGTATGATTCGGCGCGTTCGGAGTAAGTTGAAAAGCTTAAAGTTCATAAGTTGATTCAATTTGGTTTTGGGGTATGATTCTTAGTTTCGATGTTGTTTTATGTGTTCCGTGGGTTCCGGCAGGTCCATATTATGTTTATGAACTTGTTGGTGCAGTTGGATGGGGTGCCGGGAGGCTCGGGTACATTTCGGACCACCCAGAGTTAAGTCTAAAATCTGGCAGTACTGGTTCAGGTTTCCTTCTTTGTGAACGCGGAGGAGGAGTCACATTCGCGGAGAAGGAATTTAAGGGACTATGTATTTGTGCATCGCGTTCACGATTCCCAGTCCACGTTGGCGAAGGCCTAGGGCCTGTGGCTTTCGCATTCGCGTGAGAGGGCCTACGTTCGTGTAGGTAAAAGGGGTCTGGGGTCAGTACCATTACCATTTGCAGCCGCGAATGTAGCGCCGCATTCGCGATGCTCAGGCGAGCCAAGCCTTCACGATCGCAAGAGAGCCCTCATATTCGCGATGAAGGTTCTCAAGGCCTGGGCTAGTGTTGCCTTCGCGATCGCGAAGAAGGGTCAGCTGGGCAGAGACTTGTTTTAAATCGGGGATTGGGTTCATTTTCTCTCATTTCACTTTGGGTTAGTCGATTTTGGAGGTCTTGGATAGGGAATTTTCACCTATCATTTTAAGGTAAGTAATTACTACTTAATGTGAGTTTAATTTATGAATTTTGGGTAGATTGTAACATACAAAATTGTGACACTTTTAGGATTTAGTTGAAAAACCTGGATTTTTGATCAAAATGGGATTCGACCAAGAAAATGATTATGGAATTGAGTAGAAATTATATATTTGTGTTCGTGAGTTTTTGGGTAACTTTTATTTATAAAAATATTTGGAATCCGGGTACGTGGGCCCGTGAGAAAGTTTATAAATCTTCCAATTTCGGTTGGGTAATTACTCTAATAGCTAAATTATAAACTTTTGAGCATATGTTGATTAATGTATACAATGTTTGGCTAGTTTAGGATTGTGTGGCACCGATTTGAGGCTTTAGTGTGAATTGTGGACCGGGAAGAGGACTTGGAAACAAGTTAAGTCTCTTGACTAACCTTGTAAGAGATAATTTTTCCCGTAGGTGTTATAAATGATTGTTTGCTAATAATTATGGGTACTACGAGCGCACGATGTGACGAGAGTCCGCATGTAGCTAAACATCATGCTTATGTTCAGGTAGTTTTAGGACTCTACTATGTATTACTTGTTTTATTTGTACCAAACTTGTTAGTTTAATTACTTAAATTGTATTTGAAATGGGATAAAGGATTTGTAAAGACTGAGTTTCACTACTTTGAGAGGCGGGTTTCTTGACTGTTGGTGGAAATTATACCTTCCTTGAGTGTTATTCTTATGTAGTAGCCGTTAATCGAAGTTCATAGAGTATTCTCTCTTCCTGTGGATCAGTCCGAACGCCTTGGCGGTATAATAGATACATTTATGATTTGCGCCGGTCTACCCTCGACAGTGCATACACTATTCTGGATCGGGTCGTACGACCTCGGCAAAAATCGTACATGATATTGCTCGGAGTCCGATTATACTTGATATTTCTTCCATGACTTGAGAATTTATAATTACTTAATGGCTCTTATTTTTTGAAATTAGTATGTGATAGTTGGATATTTTTAATTGATATTTAGTTAAAGAACCACTTACTTATTGTTCATTATTTCGTTATTACCGATGTATTCCATGCCTATTTATAATTTTTGTACTTTGTTTATCGACCCTTAGTAAGTGTCGATGTCGACCCCTCGTCACTACTTCTTTACGGTTAGACTAGATACTTACTGGGTAAATGTTATTTATGTACTCACGCTACACTTCTGCACTAATCATAAGGGATCTGAGTCAGGTATATTTGGCGGCCATACAGGCATGTACCCTTGCTACTCGGAGACTTAGTGGTGAGCTGCTCTTTATGCCTGTTCTGAAGAGCCCGAAGTCTCTTCTTGTTGTATTTATTCCTGTCTATCTTACTCCGGACAGTAGTATAGGAGGTTATGTATATTCTACTAGTTTTCTCGTGCACTTGTGACACCGGGTTTTGGGAAATTCTAGTAGATACTTCATGGTTTATGATTATTAAATTCACTACTTCATTCTTTCGTTTATTTCATGTTTTTCATTATGACTATCACCTATTTATCGTTCCCTTATTAAATAAAATCAGTGACTTTAAAAATATTAAAATGAACAATTACATGGATAGTTTAGCGTTGGCTTGCCTAGCAGTGACGTTGGGCGCTATAACGACATATAGTGGGAATTGGGTCGTGACAACTTGGTATCAGAGCTCTAGGTTCATATAGGTTTCACAAGTCATGAGCGGGCCTAATAAAGTCTTGCGAATCGGTGCGTAGACGTTCGTACTTATATTTGAGAGGCTATAGGTGTTAGGAAACTTCTCTTTCTTCATCTCCTATCATGCAGTTGATGTTGTGCTAAGTATCTTTTTCTTATTCTCTCACAGATGGTGAGAACGCACGCGGCAGATGTAGTTGGTGGTGGATGAGCTGCCCCCCTGTTGCTAGAGGCCAAGACAGAGTCCGAGGGAGGGCTCTAGCTCCTATCATAGGACGAGGATATCCTATAGTTCCTCCTGTTGTGCCACTAGTAGATCCAGTGTAGGATCCTATTATTGAGGATCAGGGCGAGGTACCTGTAGCTGAGCCTGCCCCGCGGATTTCATGTTCGAACCGGGATTTCAGGAGGTCATGGGCCGTATGCTGTAGTTCATGGACTCTATGATGCAGGTTGATTTATTTACAGCAGACCCAGCCACATCTCAGGTGGGAGGGGGAGCACAGCCTACCGCTCAGGCTCCAAGCATGCTGCTATCGTATATCAGATCCCGGGTGCACTACCTGTGGGCGAGGCTCAGCCAGTTGCAGTGGCTATACCAGAGCACAGACAAGTCGTGACTGGCGAGCTGCAGAAGCTATTGGATAGATGGACCATGCTACATTCTCCTGCCTTTGGCGGTGAACGACATGAGGACCCCCGGGAATTTATTGATCATTGCAAGGACAGACTGCACAACATGAGAGTATTGGAGTCCCACGTGGTAGACGTTACCACATTTTAGCTGTAGGGCAGGGACTGTAGATGGTGGCAGTCCTATCTTCTCAGCAAACCAGCAGGTTCTCTTCCCTTGGCTTGGGACCAGTTCACACATCTCTTTCTAGAGAGATATATCCCACCCTTTCCAAGAGAAGAGTTACAGGGTTCGTTCGAGCGGCTCTAGCAGGGTCAGATGTATGTGGCCCCTTTTGAGGAGAGATTCTCTAATTTGTCTCGCCATGCACTTATGATACTCCCCACCGATGCATAGAGAGAGGTTTATTACGGGCTATCACTATGGTATGCAGGTCACTATAGCCTGAGAGATTGAGATGTGGACTCCTTACGAGCAGGTTGTGGAGATAGCTCGGAAGATCGAGGGTATTCGTCAGCAGGGCTGAGATTAGGTGCCGAGGGACAAGTGGCCTCGATATTCTGGAGGTTTCAGTGGTGCTCCATCTGGGGGCAAAGTTCAGTTTGTGAGGGTCCATTCTAGCACGCCCACGTATTAAGCACCGCCGCCTTCTTGGGGTGCTCTAATGTAGCCCTATTTCAGCACCATTCCAAAGAGCTCCTACCGTCCACCGGCTATTTAGGATTATTAAAGTGGGTGTTCAGGTCCCCAGGGTCAGACTCAAGGTTAGTCATCTTCTGCACCGAGAGGTTGCTCTGAGTGCGGGGAGCTTGGTCATGTGAGGAGATTCTGCCACAGGCTTTGAGTCAAGGCAGTACAGTAGGATCATCAATCCATGATCACCCCACCATCTGCCGCACCAGCCATCCGTCTGACCAAAGGCAGAGGGCAGGTGTGTAGGGGTCGCCCTAGAGGTGGAGGCCAGTCAGGTGGCTCTCTAGCTAGGTTCTATGCCTTTCCACTTTCCAACTAGACCAGATGCAGTAGTCTTAAGCACCGTGATCACATGTATTATTTCTATCTGAGGTAGGGATATTTCGGTACTATTTGATCCAGAGTATACGTATTCATATGTTTCATCTTTGTTTGCTCATTTTCTGGGTATCGCTCGTGAGTCCTTGGATGCTCCTGTATGTATGTCCACGCTAGTGGGCGATTCTATTATTGTGGATCGGATTTACCGGTCCTGTATTATAACTTTTTGTGGTTATGAGACTAGAGCAGATCTTCTGTTTCTCGACATGACCGACTTTGAGGTCATCTTGGGCATGGACCGGTTGTCTCCACACTATGCCGTTCTTGATTTCCATGCCAAGACTGTTGTTACATCCTGCACTTTTGTACGTTTGATTTGTCGTAAGATAATTGACATAAGTTCAAGGATAAGATTATTTTTGAGGTTATAAGTATTTATAATATTTATAACAAGTGATAAGTAAGTGTCATAAAGGTCAGAGGAAAAACAAATCAAAGAAAATATGTTTTGTCAAAGTTTGATATTTTGAGATAAAATACGGTCCAAACTATAATACCCCGTATTTATGGACTAGTGTTATACCACATGACCATGATAGTAGGGTATATGGAGTAGGTTAAAAGTGATTAGTATTTAAGTGAAATGATATCCTTAAATTAATTATATGTGTAGTTGGTTAAATGGAAGATTGTAGTGTAAGACTAGAAATTAATTAGGACTATTGAATAAGTAGTATGTGGACATAAGCCATGTGGGATGTGGACAAGTGGAAGTAAGTGTTATATATCCATACATACAAAACAATATGTGGTGTCATCATGTAATGAAAGGTTGACCTAGGGATGACACATGTAAAGAGGAAAAGGTTACTTAAGACCTTATATCACTTTCTTGGCTTTTATGAAGGCAAAGAACTATGTTGAAATGGTAACTTATATTTCTATAGCTGCAACGTAATATAATTTATTGTTATATCTGCAACGACACTTGCATTTTTAAGGAAGTACAATGCAATATTTCACAAGATCAATATACGGGTTTTGTGCACCACCTCGATCGCGTTGCTCCATTTTGGCGCGTTGGTTAATCCGGGCTTACTTCGATGTGAAGTAATATGGAATAAGAGTATTTCTTAGCACATATGGTAAGAATTTTCCTCTTCTTGGTATATTTAAATTCGTCTAAGTCATAGCTAAATTGTAGGTTGAGAATTATGGAGTTAATAGCAAGAAATCATATTTTGATGTTGTTGTTGTTATATCGACCATTCGGTAATTTTCTAAGTTGTGTTGTGGCAATAAATTATTGGAGTAACTTGAGTATATAGTTGGTGTAGTCATTGATATATGTTTTGAAGGAAAGAAAAGATTGGAGAAGTATGGATAATCGTAGCCGAGCTTTTCGCTTGTTGTATCGTTGTTTGGGTTGTAAAACTTATTATAGAAGCTGCTGGTTGTGTTGTTGAATTACCCTGCCCATGGTAGACTTGAGAGAATGATAGAAACATGGGAAATACTATCCATTTTATTATAGGATAGATTATCTTCCGTTATGCGATTGAGAGAATTGTTCGTACGATTGACAATTGTATTATCCTTGTTATCGTATAGATCGTGAAGCGGATACGAGTTGAGCTCTTGCGCCAGTGAGTTGAGACCAGGTATGTTAAGGCTAATCCTTTCTTCTTTTGTCATGATCCAAGTAACAAAACGTAAACGTAATATTATTCCATAAGTGGTTCTAATCTTAGTAGTTAAGGATGTCTGCGTTATTTATTCCTGTAAAATCATATTCAAGCATGTCTAAGTATGTTCCTAAGTCTATATTGAGACATACGATAAAGATATTAATGTTCATAATGCAGTGTTATATGCATCTTCATTTACCACCGAGCTACGTCTGGTTGGGCAGTCATGCATCTTCATTTACCACCGAGCTATGGCCGGTTGGGCATTCATGCATCTTCTCTTACCACCGAGCTACGGTTGATTGGGCAGTCATGCATCTTCATTTACCACAGAGCTATGGCCAGTTGGGCAGTCATGCATCTTAATTTACCACCGGGCTACGACCGGTCGGGCAGTCATGAATTTACCATCATACTACGGCCGGTCGGGCAGTTACCACTGATTAGTTGGGCAGTCATGTTACGATATGGATAATAGTCCCCAAAATAGGCATTATATATAGATATATATAAGTATAATTAATATGCATATGCGGTGGCACTTCAGAGGTGCATGTTGATTCTTATATCTCTCATTAATGTTGACTTATTGTTATGTTTCAGTTCTGGCTTACATACTCGGTACATTATTCGTACTGGCGTCCTTTTTGTTATGAATGCTGCATTTATGTCTGTAGGTGTAGGAAATAAGTTTGACGAGCTATCATAATAGACGAGGTTAGCATTTGACGAAGGATCGGTAAGACTCCACTTCATTCGGAGTGCACCCGAGTCTATAAGACATCGTGTCAGAGTTTTGCTACGAACTTATGAGTAGGCCGGGGCCCTGTCCCGTTTGAAGTTGAATACTCTTAGAGGCTTTGTAGACACATGTTCATTATGTTCAGTATGTCAGAGGCCTTGACGGCCTGTGTGTATTCATGTTTTAAGTACGATGGATAGCTGATACAACATTTGCCCACTTATAGTTATGCATTATGAGTTGTGGCTATGTTGGCCCATGATTGTTACAAAAAGAATGAGTTCAGCTAACTTGATCTATGTATGTTTTGGTTTTCGTCAAACAATCATGAGTTACAGAGGGGTTCGCTCGGGCCAGTACGACACCGTATGCCAGCCATGCCTCCCCAGGTTTGGCGCGTGACAACTGTTACCTTGGCGATGCCAAAGTTGTCTAGATTGGAGTGGAGGGGTTCATCTATCAGTATATCTATCCGGGTTATTTCTTTTTTGAAGGCTCAACATATGATCGATAAGGGTTATTTGGCTTATCTGGTTTACGTTTGGGATACTGCAGGTGAGACTTCCACGATTGATTCAGTGCCCGTGGTGCGAGAGTTCTTTGATGTGTTTCCTTCTGATCTACCAAGCATGCCACCAGATCGTGATATCGATTTCTGTATTGATTTGGCGTGAGGTACCCAACCTATCTCTATTCCACCATACTTCATGGCTCCTAAAGAGTTGAAAGAATATCTTGAGGAGTTGCTAGCGAAGGGGTTTATCAGGCTGAGTGTTCACCTGGGGGTGCACCGGTGTTGTTCGTGAAAAACAAAGGATGGGACTATATGGATGTGCATTGATTACCGTCAGTTGAACAAAGTTACCATTAAGAACAAGTACCTATTGCCACATATTGATGATTTGTTTGACCAATTACAGGGTGTCAAGGTGTTCTTTAAGATAGACTTGAGATTGGGGTATCATCAACTGAAGATTCGTACTTCGGATTTTCCGCAAATGGCTTTTCGGACTAGATATGGCCACTATGAGTTTCTAGTGATGTCCTTCGACTTGACCAACACAACGACAACATTTATATATTTGATGAACTGGGTGTTCATGCCATATCTTGACTCATTTTTCATTGTCTTCATTGATGACATATTGATCAACTCGCGTAGTATGGAGGAGCACAAGCAGCATTTGAGAGTTGTGCTTCAGACCTTGCAGGAAGAGAAGCTATATGCTAAGTTCTCCAAGTGAGAGTTCTAGTTAGATTCTGTGGCATTTTGGGGGCATGTTGTATCAGGTGAGAGTATTAAGGTAGATCTCACGAAGATCGAGGTAGTCTAGAGTTGGCCTCGTCCTACCACAACGACCGAGATTAGGAGCTTCTTGGGGTTAGCAGGTTATTATCGTCGGTTCGTGAAAGGATTCTCATCTATTGGGGCACCTTTGACTAGATGTAAAGTTCAAGGTTTGTCCGAACTTACACAACCTAAGTTATTTTATGCTAAGGCATTCCGACCTTTGTGAATATAAATAATAAAGCAAAGAAAAAACTTGAGAGCCGAAAGGGGAAGAAAGCCTTATATATATAATAATTCTTTACAAAGGCCAGCATATCCTAGTACAAAAATTTACAATGGTCAAAACGACCTCAAAAATATGCAAAAGAAAGCAAAAAATATAAAGGCCTAAGTGGCCTGGTCTTCATCGGAGGTAGCATCTCCATCCTCGGGATCTTCCTCGTCTTCGGACTCGCTTAAGCTCTCGAAAGCTTCCTCAGGAAAGGCTAGCTTCCGGGCCCTAGCTTCCTCTACTTTGGCATTCTCGATTTTGACCAGGACAATAAAGCCTTGAGCATGAACTCCCTCGAGGGCTTCTCTTCGAGCCTGCCATCATGCATGATCCACCATACTCTTGGCCTTCGCCTGGATGGCCTCGATATCAACCTTGAACTAGGCCGCTTTAGCATCATCTTTGGTGTTGGCCACGACCACCTCAAATCTAGCCACTTTGAGTTCATTGGCCAAGTTTGCCTTATAGACAAGTCCAATTGAGATTGAAGCTCCTCGATTTTCTTGACCTGCACCTAGGCCTTCTCTTTTACAGCTTGGAGCTGGGTCTCAGCTAAGGGTGGCAAGTGGGCCGGTCCAGGCCCGGGACTGCGGGCTAAACGGGCCAGGACCGTTTGGCCCGGTTTTAGTGGGCCTGGGCCGGTTCTATGATTTGGGCCTGCCAGGCCCGGGACCATTTGGCCCGTCAGGGATCGGACCGGTCCCTTAGCGGGCCAAAAGGTCCCAATGGCTAATTTTTTTTTTTAATATGGTTGTTGGCTATTTATAAAATAGTCATTTAACCCCCCCCCCCCAA
>AWOL01S0014882.1:0-11398 GCA_000715115.1 Nicotiana otophora | reverse complement strand
AGTGGCATCAGAGAGCGCTTTCAGTCAAGCAAGACTTCAACTCGGTGATTATAGAGCGTCTATGAGGGAGAGTTTGGAAAAATCAGTACTTTTCAGAGATTGGATCCGGTCGGAAAGAAGAAATTTTGGACTTGCTAAATCACAACTAGATGAAGACGAATCTTACGAAGAAATGCTAGTTGAACTTGCGGAGGATGTTACTTCGCCCGGAAGTGGCGATGACCAAGCTACTTTTCCGCCACCACCAACGGAAATTCCTCCGGACCTTGATAGATTTATGAAGTTTGTAAGAGATACCATGTAACTTGTATGAACAAATATTAGTATGTATTATGTAACTTATATTTTGGCACATCTTGATTAGTTTCTTTTTCTTCTCAATGGTGGTATTAGCACCTTGTTGTGCTCATTCCATAGGAGGATGAAGACTAAGAAAGATATTGCCATATTGCTTAATGCTATAATAAAATTACAAGGCATATCTTTTTACAATATTTTTGTCTTTAGACTTAGATATTATTTTTAACAACCTTTTGTCTCTAATTTCTATTTAATTTTTTTTAAATCTGTTGGGCCCACTTAGCCCATTTAGCCCGCGGGCCGGGACCATTTAGCCCGGGACCAAACGGTCCCGGTCCCGGGCCGGTCCCTACAAAAAGACCGTTTAGCCCGTTTAATTTGGGACCGGCCCGAGACCGAGACCGTTTGGACCGGACCACTTAGCCCGTTTAGGCCCGCGACTGGCCCACTTGCCACCCTTAGTCTCAGCCGACTCTAATTGTTCTTGGACAGTTTCCTTTTTCGAGGCTAAGATGTCCGTATTCTTATTGAATTCTTCAGCCTCGGCTTGTATCACATCTACCTATATCTTGAGCTGCCCGATCTGTTCGAGCCTCTGCCGGACCTGCAGGATCGGATCGTTAGTTACTATCTCTAATTCATCTTCACTATCATGAAGCACTCAAAATACCTGCTCAGCCATCTCGACATGCTCACTCTGAGTCGCTTCTAAATCGGCCAGAAGCATCTCACTCAGAAGCTTGTAAGTACCCCCCTTCTCGGTGAGTTCCCGGACCTCAGCCTCGTGCTCTTCCCGGATTCCGAAGAAAGCCTCATGATGCAACACCAAAGCCTGCAAGCCCGAAGAGAGATGTTAGAATTATTTACAACTTCAAGTTTAAAATAAATAACGAAGTGAACCTCGAACTTACCCGATTCAAAGCATGTTGGGCCTCGTCAAAGCGACTCCACCGCATTTATCACAGTCTGGTATTCCTCGGTCACCAAGCATCTGAGGTAGCTAGCAACCCCCACGGGGGCAGAGAAAACTCGGGCATCCTCGGGGACAGAAAAGGTTATCGATCGCCTGCGGTCGGGGTTAACACTTAGGGCAGGGAATCGATCCACTAGTTTTGGGCTCAATGAAGATCCAGTAGTGCCCGATGTCCGTACCTTATTTAGCACCGATAAGTCACCCAAACCGGTTGCACCTTCCAAAGCTATAGAGTCGAGGCCATCAAAACAGTTATTGAAAGGATCGGCTGCTCCTTGCAACCCTTTGCCAAGTTTACCCTTCAACGCCTGAGGGCGACCCAGAAATGTCAATCACCCCAGGCACCTCTTTGGGTACGTTATCTTCTGACCGTGACATACCGATCACACTTTCATTTTTGACCTCACTGGCTCGGGCCAAATCGGTCTCGACCCTTTCGAAGACTTCAGCCATTATCTCTACTACGGCCCCCATGGCTTGAGGCATCTCGGAGTCGCATCTTACTCAGGCCACCAGCTCAGAATCTTCTTCTTCCTCCGACTCGTCCCTCAACCGATTGAGTGAGTCCCATGAGAGTTCTTGGGCCCCAGCTTTTTTGGGCTTATGTGCCAGCCGCTTCCTCGGTCTCTTCTTTTCGGAGTCGGAGGGAATCGGGGATTTTCTTTCCCCCTTCTCTTTGACTTGTTTCGGAGCAGGGGGATTAGTGTGTATATCATCAACAACTGATGGAGGCCTCATCTCGACGTCCTTTGGTAAACCTGCGAAATAAAAATATAACAAATCAGGGACCAACGATAAAAAGAAATGATATCAGATGTATTAGGGAAAAGCTCTTACCATGATTGCAGGCCTCCCATCAACCTTTCGATAATTCCATCCAAGCCCGCTCAGAATACAGCCTCTGTGACACAAGGCCCTCGACCCATTCCTTAAGTTCAGGAGTTGCATCCGGCATCTGGGCCACACCTGTGACACCAAAAACATCAATGAAGAAAGAGATAAGAAGAAAGACAATGGGATTGAACCTTTGAAGTGAGACACTACTTACGTTTCATGTTTATTTCTCGGAACATGGCATGTCTTCACCAGGGATCAAGTCCGAAATCTTTACTCGAACAAATCGGCCTATCCAACCTCGGTCCCGAGTTTCATCTATGCTCGAGAACGGAGCCTTACTGGCCCGGCGAGCAAGCTTGATCAGCCCTCCTCGATAAAGTTAGGAACTATAGAGACGCATAAGGTGGTCGAGGGTAAAGGGACATCCCTCGATTTTGCTTGCAAGAAATCGGAGGAGAATCACTATTCTCTAGAAGGAGGGGTGGATCTGGCCAAGAGTCACATCATACCTTTTGCAAAAGACAACGATGATAGGGTCTACGGGACCCAACATGAAGGAATAAGTGTAAACACTTAGAAAACCCTCCACGTGGGTAGTGATCAATTCCTCGGGCGAAGGAACCGCCACATGCTTATTGACCTAGTTGCAGTCCTCTTTAACCTTGGTGAGGAGATCCTCGGTGATTGAGCATATGTATCTCGAGATCGGCTCACATCGGCCTGGTACAGAGGAGGTCTTTTCAACCTTAAAATTAGTAATAGTGGGGCACCCTGTCGGAACGAACTCCTCGGGGTGAGACTCCACCGCACCCCTACCACCGGCGGGTCGTGATGAAAAAGCGGCCTCCTTTTGCAGTACGGTCTTAGAAGTTTTTGCCATTGAAGAACAGGAGGAAAGAGAATTAAGATGGTATGCGGTTTGATGAAAGTTTAAGAAATTTGGGTGCGAGAGTTGCAAAGCAAAGGGATTTTTGAAGGAAAAACAAGAATAGGAGGAGCTTTGAGCGTAAATTTTGAATGAAGAAAAATTGGATACTTATAGCTTGCTGGTGACGGTTCAGAACCGGTAGTGGCCGATTAGCGATTAGTAGGTATTTAATGCCTTGATAACTGGACCAACGGGATGTTTCGATATCTATTTATCGCTTACATCATAGTCGGGTTCATCGCTTACGTCATGGCCCATCGAGATAGGATTCGGAAATTCATGTCGTTTCTTGTCATTTTCTCTCCGAGAAACGAGGAGACTATATACGTCCAAAACCGGGCTAGCCCCTTGCTTGACTAATCGAAACTGGAATATGATAGATTAAGGTCCGACCTCGAGTCATATCGAACCGGGGTGTGAAATTATATCGCCAAGCTGGAGACCCCGGGATCGAACAAAGTCGAGATCAGGTGAGATCGAGGGAAACTTGCTGAGTCGGATAACAGAAAGGCGAAATATTCATGATCGAGCATAGATCACGGCAGAAATCTCAGCATGTATCAAGGATAGGCCGATTAATTAGCTAATCAGGAAATTTCTTACTTCATTTAGAACTGTATCAAGAGTAGGACTCCCCTACTATATAAATGGGGTATGATCATTTGTAAACGGGGGGACTTTTAGGCAACATAAAGCAATACATTGTCTTTTTCTAGCTTTCATTATTGTTTAAGTTGAAAGCAATACTATGTTCTTATATCAAGTTGAAACTTCTCTTAGTTCAAAGGTGGTCTAACTCGAGGGACAAGGCTATTCGATTCGTTTGGTTTGCATTTATTTCTTGTATCGTCAAATTCAATATTAATATATTCTCTTAATTTGTGCCAAGTTATATCACGTATCCTTAAAACCGCGTATAAATTTAATTATTATCCGTTTTTAGGGTAGACAACTTTATAGCGTTAATCATTTTTTTCACATCACATTCACTCTTCATTGCCTCCTTATGATTCATCAGAGTGGGATTCACTAAGAGGAGTTGTATATACTGTCTACAGAGGCTATGGTATGCATGCTAGATAAGGTTTTCCACAACGTTATAGATACTCATGTTTTGCATCATATATTCTAAAGTTTGCCACATTACCATGCAATGGATGCAACCAAAGCTATCAAGCCATTACTAGGAGAATGCTACCAATTTGATGGTACGCCCGTTTGTAAGGCAATGTGACGGTATTCAAACAAGTGCATCTATGGGGAGAAAGATGAAAGACCTCAAGGCAAAGGTATTTTTTAGTACAACCTAAGTAGTTGTGGTGAGTAATTTGGATCAAGGTTTATGAATTGAGTGAGTCTCTGTACCAAGAATGTAATGCAATACGATGGAAACACGCAATCCAAACTGTTTGAATCCCTCCACATTGCCTTATAAACTAGGGTACATACCGTAAAATTGGAAGTATTCTCCCAGTAATGTCTTGATAGTTTTGGTTGCCTCCATTGCATAGTAATGTAACAAAGTTGGAGAATATATGATGCAAAACATGAGTATCTGTAACGTTGTGAAAGACCTTATTTAGCACAACATAGTCTCTGTCTGCCATAGCCAAAATTTCTTTTAATTAATTCCACTAGGATGAATCATAAAGAGGCAATGAAGAGTGAGCGTGATGTAAAAAGGTGATTAACACTATAAAGCCGTTCACAATTAGGAGGGGATGCCTACAAAACTAGCTAGCCCTTATTTTGTATCACGCGATACAACACATAATCAAACTGTGGATTTGTAGAAACTCTCACTGTCATTATATATCATGCAATATGGATTATATTTGACATGCTAAGCGATCATAAGATCTATCGGAGGCATTAAATTCCAAGTACAAAGACTTGCCAAGAGCTTAGGTAAAGGCAAGAATGAGTACCCATCCTAGCGCTCGTGTTCCATATTTTATTTTATTTTTGCTTCAGGCTATTCGTGTATTTGGACTTTGGAGTACCATATTCAATTTGATTTAGTCTTGGGCACCTAGACCTCATCATGCTCAAGGGAAACAATGTTGGAGCGATGATTATATTTCCATGAGATTATGGCGTTAAAAGTGAAAAGAATAAGACTAGAGGCACGGTAGGCAATTCATGGCCTACTCGCAAATTTGAATGATTTTGCTACATGAATGACCCAAAAGTGGTAGTGTCAAAATTAGCATCCCAACTCCCAACGATATAAATCTATATACTCGATGATATTTTATAGGCCAAATACATAAGCGGCCCCTTAAAAAGTTGACTCCAACTTTCATTTAGACACTTCAACTAAAGTTTGTACTAATTAAGCACTCTAACATAATTTATAATGTACCTATTAGACACAAAATGCTGACAAGGCAAAACAAGTGTTTCTCTCTGAGGGGCGTGAACTGATACTAGTGTCATATACCACCGCTTACATCAACCTACAAAAGGCATAATCACCACTAACTGACTCCTATTCATCGTCTCCCTCTGTCCATCAAGAAACGACAACTGGACTTCAACAACAAAACACACATATACAGTCGCACCAACAGCTCCACCAAAACTTGACCACTTTCGCACCTCACTGTCACTCAAAGTTTTCATGTACACTGAGAAAATTACAATCAACACAGAACCACGACCCCCCCTCCCCCCTTCAGATTATTTCATCATATCTAAATAGAGGAGTCAAAGGTGTCGTTGGAATTATAGACAAGCCATAAATCTATCAACATCGATGACTGTCAAAACATTCACATGCTTCCCCTCTCAATACCATCCATTGAAACTTGAATTTCTCTTAAATTTCAAGGAAAATAAGTTTGATCTTGAATTTCTCATCACTAAGAGAGCTTAAATTATATTAAATTAAAAACCCAAAAAGGAAAAGAAAAGAAATAAATGAGAAAACCTGAAAAAAATTGAGAAGAGAGCTTGAGGTATCCGCTGTATGAGTTACAATTTAATGCTATTGATAGATATTTGGGAAAAAGAAGGGGTAAATGGAAAAAGATGGAATGCTACGGTGTGGGGAGACGAAATGATTTTGTTTTTTCTTGGGGGGGGGAGGGGAGGGGTTGTGAGAATTTAGTGGAAATATTTATTTTTTCTAAAGCCTGTTCAAATATCACGTGTCTCCATATTATTCGTCCTTTGCCACCTTATTCGCATGTGAATTACACGCACATAATTTTTTTTAATTGGTCGTGAGTAAGGTGTCTAATAGGTACACTATGAATTATGTTGGAGTGCTTAATAGGAACGAACTTTAGTTAAAGTGTGTAAGTGAAAGTTGAACTTTAAGGGGAGGCTTATGTATTTATTTGACAAGTTGCATCTTGTAGCTTTACTGGCTGTCGAAGTTTTTAAAACGAAGTCATTTACTCTGCAGAACTCAACATCTAATCTGCACACAGCCATCTCCACACGTAATGTCCAACAAATAAGTAGTACCGAGTACTATTTTCAAGCTGTCTGTGCCCCTGTGGTCAATTAATACGATGATTACAGTCAATTGCAGAAGTTCCAAATGACAAGTTATATGCATCTGTAAGTGATACTTTAATTGCACTAAACTTAAATTAGCAAAACCAAAATGGATATAAATTTGTGGACAAAAAGGAGTACCAAGTGTAGAACTATCATTTACAGTTACAAATATTTATTGAAAAAAGAAAGACATAATAATATCTAACAGGATTTCCCAACAAAAAATATAGTATCAAATCCTATAGGTGCCATCGCTTACAACAAGAAACTTTGTGGAAAAGAAAATGAGTATCATATCTATCCAACATACCACTCTCTGTCTTTACTTTCTTAGTTTATATCATTGAGATGTTGAAACATATTCTTTAATTTAGAAATTTCTGTGATCTTATGACCTTTTCATCTACTCACACAACGTCCTTATCAAAATTGGAATAAGGGATGAAAAGACTCCAAACTTCTTGTTTTTTTAATCCTAAACCCCACCCACTCCCCCTGCATCCCCAGGAATTGAAACAAGATATGCATAAATACCCAACAATTTCACCAAAATTAAAGCACTGAAAACCAACATTCAAGCATAACATAAATCCTTTTGTTGATCTTATTGCCATGGCATCAAATTCAATCAAGATCTCCCTTATTTTACTTTTAACCACATTCATATGCACAGAAGCTGAACTCGGCCAACTTAAAGAAACAAGAATGACAGTCTACTTTCAAGATTGGTCTGGTGGGCCAAATGCCACTGTGCTTCAAATAACAGGTCACCAAAATGGTCCTCTGAGTTTTGCTAAATTCGGTTCTGTGTTCGTCACTGATGATCCTATAACAGAAGCGTTTGATAAGAACTCGGCTGAAATTGCTAGAGCTCAAGGTATATATGTTACCTCTGCATTGGATGGAACTATTTCTCATGTGCTAATATCAATCATCTTCACCATTGAAGAATATAAAGGCAGCACTTTGGAAATACAAGGCGCTAGTCCTCAGTTTGAGAGAGTAAGAGAAGTGGCTGTGGTTGGTGGTACTGGAAAATTTAGACTTGCTCGCGGATATGCTACTTTTGAGACTATTCACTTCGATTTGGCTGTTCATTACGTCGTTATTCAGTGTAATGTTACAGTTTTACATTATTGATTTACGACATAATAATGATAATATATAGTCCATCAGAACAAAGTGAAATTGATCGTGTATATGTTTAGAGTTCAAGTTTGTTTCCAAATTGATCTATGTATCTGTAAAGGCTAATCTTTTGCCTTTTGGTCCAATGTCTATTATATATAGCATCTGAAGAATCTGTCAAAAACTCGATCTTTGAGAGTACTTCCTTAGACGCAAAGGAATAAGTAGCACAAGCTTCTTAGCTTCTTTTCTTAAATATGAGGATGATACATTGGAAATTACAGAAAACACAATGCATACAAAAGCCACGTAATACAAACTCATTAATTTGTTTAAATAGCTGTAGCTTAACAACTTTAACGACTAGAACAACATCTTGGTACTGACGTTGTGTAACTACGAGATTTATCATCGGCCATTGCCGCCACCACCACTGCCAGATCCACTTCCTACACCCACACCTTTTCCAGCTCCAGTACCAACACCAACTCCTATGCCAATCCCAACTCCAATTCCAAATCCTCCGCCATGTCCGCCTCCTAATCCTCCACCATGTCCGCCACCTAATCCTCCACCTCCACCGGCTCCTCCTCCTAATCCTCCACCTGCTCCACCACCTACACCTCCACCCGCACCAAAACCACCACCATGACCTGATCCTCCTCCTACTCCACCTCCACCACCACCTCCAAATCCACCTCCACCTCCTACTCCTCCAGCGGCACCACCTCCAACTCCACCACCTGCTCCAAATCCACCACCATGTCCTGAGCCTCCTCCAAGACCACCTCCTCCACCACCACCACCACCGCCTCCTCCACCACCACCTCCTCCTGCAGCTCCTCCTCCAACACCACCACCAACACCACCTCCAGCTCCAAATCCTCCTCCATGTCCAGAACCACCTCCTATACCTCCCCCACCACCACTACCTCCACCTCCACCAGCTCCACCACCAAGTCCTCCTCCTGCACCACCTCCTACACCTCCTCCAGCTCCAAATCCTCCGCCATGACCTGACCCTCCACCAACACCTCCTCCTCCACCACCACCGAAGCCACCACCTCCTCCAACACCGCCTCCAGTGCCAGCACCAACACCACCACCAGCTCCAAACCCTCCTCCACTACCTGCTCCACCACCAACTCCTCCACCTCCACCACCCCCTAATCCTCCTCCTCCTCCTCCACCTAGTCCACCTCCAGCTCCTCCTCCAAGACCTCCTCCAGCTCCTCCGCCAAGACCTCCACCAGCTCCTCCACCACCCCCTAACCCTCCTCCTCCACCTAGTCCACCACCGCCTCCAGCTCCGCCTCCAAACCCTCCACCTGCACCTCTACCACCACCAAAACCTGGACCACCACGTCCACCGCGTCCTCCCCATCCCCCACGTCCACCGCGTCCGCCATATCCCCCACAACCTCTCCTACCATATCCACAACCATTATCATTACCCCACCTCGACTCTTCAAGCTTGTCATCACCTAAAGTGATGGCACTTAGTTCCAAGAAAATGCTCAAGAAAAGAAGTAACCCGATAACCCACTTTTGAGAAGAAGAACCCATGGCTGTATATGATCACAAAGGTTCTCAGATCAGACTACTTGTGCTCTTCCTCACTCAGAGTTTCTGAATATATATAGGCTTAGTTACTCGATCTAAGTTGACAAAATATGGATAATATTATTAGTCACTCGTCAGCTGAAGACATTAATGTCAACAATGTGTAAAGCTGCATGCATGGTTTATTCGACGCGTTTGAACCGTTGGGGAAGTGGCGGGAACATTAAATGACCCAATAGAATTAGTCAAAAGGCTATAATTCATATATCTACCTTCTATAATTATTGTTTCTCTTTAGATCGAAACTTCGTCAACGCTGATCCAACACTACCGACACAAACCAATAATATTATTGCTATTGTGTAATGGCATGGCAAATGGGCCATTCTCTTTACTGTACGTCTCTTCCTTGCATGGAATGTTTTGATTATCATCCTTTTCTGAATGTGATGGTTGTAAATATATTTAGAGTCGACTAACATCGAATCTTATTTATTTTTTTTCAGCCCTAGGTAGTGTTAAATTTAGGTGTTCAATAGCGTCAATTTAGTTTGAATATTAAAACAAGTATCGATGTTTCTGTAGATTTAAATGGAAGTAAGTAAAAGTGGAAATAAAGCTGACCAATTGGAAAAAGTTGCATAAATTTACGTGAATCCATTTTATTGGGCCTAAATTTAAGAAAAAAGAGAAACTTTTGAAGCATATATTTTGTGTGGTTATAAATATTGCATAAAGATAAATTATTTCCAAATAAGGAAAGAGATCATTTTTTTTACGAACTAAAAAGGAAATAAGTTAATATAAACTGATGAATATTATTTTTTTTTAAAAAAAAAAGGTCCTACATAGTTTTGACAATAAGATAACGAGAATTTATTGAGTAGGGTTGAGAATTGATTTCCTTTACGAGAAAGTGGACCTAATTTAAGATATATTTTAAAAGAAAGTTAGATCTAGTGGTCGCGGTCCAAAAGCCCGTAACAAGCTTTTGCTAATATAGGGTCAGTTTTGGCTTTGTTACGAGAGTGCTATGCTCAGATCAACCTCTTTCACATCCATATGGTATCATTTATCTCCCAATTGTAGATTTATATTGATTATCCATTCAATGGTGTGGCTTAAGTAATTAATGAGGTGGAGGAGAATCATGAAGTCTCGGGTTTAAATTTCGGTGAAGGTAAAAAATATAAGGTAATTTCTTCTCATCACCCAAGCTTAGGGGCCAGGTCACTTGGTATATATCTATGTTGGTGGGAATTGACAAGTATCAATAGAAGAGTCGAGATGCGCACAAGCGGGTTCGGATAGATTAATTCGATCTAACAGATGTAAGAGCTAAGTGAAACGTAAACTGACAGCTAAGTCTTGTTTTGGATAGTAAATTTGGAATAAAGGGAATAAATAATGATCTATGAGTTTTACTTAATAGAACTGAACTAATTATATTAAATTTTATGTATTCAATCATATAATTAGAGTTAATGGAACTCTTTATATATGTATCATGTATGTACCTCCATACTTTATGTCTCTACAAAAAGAAAGACCAATACTCCTTAGATAAAGTTCAAACATTCATTGAAACCAGTGAAAATTACATGTGTTAAATAAGAGAATTAACATATGTTACTTCGAAATGCGGCTCGTACAGACATCTGATATTAAAAGGCACCCATTCACTTGAATTGGCTATCTTTAAATTATTACTAGAATACGATTACCAAGTAGTAATACCAACGATATTTTAGCAATCTTCATTTTAATTGTCCTGCTACCCTTTTATTGGAATAAGTAAAGTTTGTTTTGATGATTGACAAAGGAACTCAACCAGGTTTATATACAGTGTACACAGAGACGGGCAGATTCGAGCACAAGATATGCACGTGAAGGAGATAAGCTTAAGTGGTTATATTTGTCATCTCGTAAACAAAAAGGTTGTATAAGTGATAAGGAGAATGACTCCTTACTCGAAAAGAACTCTATCCTAGATAAGGGAGGAGTTAGAAGTTGAAGATAACTAACTCTTCCACCAAGGAAGAGTAAAGCATTAGACTTCTAGTTATTTCCTATTCAACTAACTCTATATATTTCATGATGTTCTCATTTTACAGGTACGCACAAACGCTGAAGTTAAACGTGAGTTGAGAGCAAAATAG
>AWOL01S0014880.1:273910-298022 GCA_000715115.1 Nicotiana otophora | reverse complement strand
GAATAGGAGTAGGTAGACTTTTCCCCTCGGCCAAAGCTTTCAGACGAAGATATTTCACTTTATCTTGAGGGTGTTTCAATATGTGTCTATCCAAAGTTTCCGTCCCCCCTCCCCCCGATCCAAAATATTTAAAAACTAACTCCGTGCCACAAGTTTTACACTTAGCCTTATTTTCTGGAATTAGTTGAGTAAAAAATGGCCAAACGGGAGATGTTTTCGTCCGCTTGCTAGGTTGTCTAGAAAAAGTAGGGGTAGTAACAGGAGTATCAGATGGAGCATCATTTGGATTAGGAGGGTTATCACTAGTTAGGTTAACATCAGGAGCAGGACTAGTTGGTGTATCATCATCCGATTGAGTTTCATCAAAATGTTGTTTCCTCGTCATCATTTTCATCAATAGTTGGATTAGAATAAAGAGCATTCATTAATTCATGGTCTAATTGTTCACCAGCTCTAATATTATGGCAAAATTGAATTTCAGTAAATTGTAATAGACTATTATCGCTATCAAGAATAGCAGGTGTAGGACGGATATGGAGTTTGGTTCGGGGAGCCCGGGGCAGTGGAGGAGGAACAGATTGAGTACTAGATTCGTCACTCTTGGATTTTTTCTTATTTTTACCAAAAAGTTTTTTTAAGAAAGCCATGTGAATTAATAAAGTAACAGAAAATAAATAAAACAAACAAACTTATAATATTAAAACTTAAGAGTTGGAACGAGTTTACCGAATTGACGAACAACTTGTTGAAAATTAATTATCGTTGAAGACTTCAATTCACCAACTTCACAATTGTTTCACAAATTGTAACAATAAAGTAAGCAATAGTAGCAATTATAGAAGAAAATTAGAGAGAGATTGTGATAGATTGATGATTTTGTAAGAAAAAATGAAAGAATGATGGGGTATTTATAGTTGAAAATAGGAAAAAAGTGTAATTATAAAAAGTTTGGGATTAAAACAAAGTTGGGGAGGGGGAGGGTTAAATGGCTATTTTATAAATAGCCAACGACTATTTTTGACAGCCCATCGGCTATATTTAAAAAAACACTTTTTAAAAAAAAATAGCCGTTGGGACCGTTTGGACCGCTAAGGGACCGGTCCCGGTCCCTGGCGGGCTAAATGGTCCCGGGCCTGGCGGGTCCAAATCATAGGACCGGCCCACGAGACCAGCCCAAGCACACTAAAATCGGGCCAAATGGTCCTGGCCCGTTTAGCCCGTTTGGCCCGTTTGGCCCGTGGTCCCGGGCCTGAACCGGCCCACTTGCCACCCTTAGTCATAAACAAAATAAACCGAACTTTACCTGGGGCCGACGGGAGAGGGCCAACAATGTCCATTCCCCATTTCATGAAGGGCCATGGGGACAGGACCGATTGGAGCAGTTCCCATGGTTGATGAATCATGGGCGCATGCCTTTGGCATTTGTCGCATTTTCGAACGAACTCTCTTGCATCCTTCCCCTTATTGGTCCAATAGTACCATGCTCTGATTATTTTGTGGACCAACGATTCGGTACCGGAATGATTTCCACAAGTGCCCTCATGAACTTCTCGTAGGATATAGTCGGTATCTCCTGATCCCAAATATATTGCCAACGGTCCATCGAACTTCCTTCTAAACAGAGTTCCATCTTTGGACATAGTGAACTGTGATGCCTTTGTGCGCAGAGCTCTCGACTCCTTTAGATCTGATGGAAGCTTCATATTCTTTAAGTACTATATGTACTTGTTTCTCCAATCCCAGGTTAAACTTTTGGAGTTTATTTCAGCGTGACCTTCTTCGATTATCGATCTCATGAGTTGTACGATAGTCCCCGAGTTGAGTTCGTCGTCTTCGACCGATGAACCTAAGTCTGCAAGAGCATCGGCCTCGTTGTTCTGTTCTCGAGGTACATGTTGCAAGGTTCATTTCCTAAATTGATGTAGAGTCACATGTAGTTTATCCAAGTACCTTTTGCATTCGGTCTTCTCGGACTTCAAAAGTCCCGTTGACTTGGTTTACCACGAGGAGGGAATCACACTTAGCCTCTGACCTCCACCCCCAAGCTTCTAGCTAGTTCGAGACCTACAATTATGGCCTCATACTCAGCCTCATTGTTAGTTAATTTTGTAGTTCTGATAGATTGTCTAACTACATTACCTGTAGGTGATTTTACTACGATGCCTAATCCGGACCCCATCGCATTCGAAGCACCGTTCGTAAAGAGGGTCCAGACTCCTGAAGATGTACCCGATTTTATCAGTAGTTCTTTTTAGACCTCGGGTACGAGGGCTGGCGTAAAGTCAGCCACGAAGTCCGCCAAGATTTGTGACTTGATGGTAGTTCGGGGTCGATACTCAATATCGTACCCACTGATTTCTACGACCCATTTGGTCAATTGACCCGAAACCTCGGGTTTGTGCAAAACATTTCGAAGAGGATAAGTTGTTACAACACATATTGGATGATATTGGAAATACGATTTTAGTTTCCTATAGGCGCTTATTAAAGCAAGCGCTAATTTTTCTAAGTGTGGATATCTAGTTTCGGCCTCACCTAAGGTCCGACTAACATAATAGATAGGGAATTGCGTACCTTGTTCTTCTAGGACCAGGACTCCACTTACAGCTAACTCTGAGACTGCCAAGTACAGGTAAAGTTGTTCGTCCACTTTTGGTGTGTGAAGTAGCGGTGGGCTCGATAAATACCGCTTTAGTTCCTCCAAGGCTTGCTGGAATTCCGGAGTCCATGCAAAATTTCTCTTCTTCTTAAGCAGCGAGAAGAATCGATGGCTCCTATCTGAGGATCTCGAAATGAATTATCCTAGGGCAGCTATCCGCCCCGTCAGCCTCTGCACGGCCTTTACATTATCCACTACCGTGATATCCTCGATAGCTTTGATTTTATCAGGGTTGATCTCGATTCCCCGACTGGACACCATGAAACCAAGAAACTTACCTAAGCCAACCTTGAATGCACATTTTTTGTGGTTGAGCTTCATATTGTACTTCCTCAGTATATCGAAAGTCTCCTGCAAATGCTTTAAATAGTCCTCTGGTCATAGGGACTTAACTAATATGTCATCAATATAAACTTCCACTGATGTTTCTATTTGTTCTTCGAACATTCGGTTTACTAGGCGTTGATAAGTTGCACCAATATTTATTAGACCGAATGCCATTACATTATAACAGTAGGTACCGTACATAGGGATAAACGTGGTCTTTTCCTGATCCTTTGGGTTCATCTGTATCTAGTTGTATCCGGAGTAGGCATCAAGAAAATTGAGAGTCTCGTGGCCGGCCGTGGCATCGATCATACGATCGATATTAGGCAAAGGAAAAGAATCCTTGGGGCATGCTTTATTTAGATCTTTATAATCTACACACATTCTAAGTTTGTTTTCCTTTTTAAGGACTACCACTACGTTTGCTAACTATTCGGGGTACTTTACTTCCCGAATGGATCCTATTTTAAGAAGTTTGGTTACCTCGTCCTTGATGAAGGCATGTTTGACCTCGGACTGGGGCCTTCTTTTTTGCTTCACCGGGCAGAATTTAGGGTCCAGGATCAGTTTGTGAGTGGTAATTTCTGGTGGGATCCCTGTTATATCCAGGTGGGACCAAGCAAAGCAATTTGTGTTAGCATTAAGGAAATGAATAATTTTTTTCCTGAGCTCGGGGGCGAGCCCCGTTCCCAGGTATACCTTTCGTTCGGGCTGATACTTGGCCAGTGTGACTTGTTCCAGCTCTTCGACCATTGACTTGGTGGCGTCGGAGTCATCGAGAATTATGAAGGATCAAGGGATCCAGTAGTCGTCATCCTCATCGATCCCTTGCTCCTGCAATTGGGTCTAGGCCTTGTCTATGGTTGCTATTTGGCTTCCTTCTTTCGCTTCGAATTTGATCCCTTCGTTGATGAGAGTGCCGATACCGGTATCACTTCATCGATTACAAACATCTCCTTGGCGGCGGGTTACTCCCCATACACTGTTTTGACTCCCTCCGATGTCGGGAACTACAGAACTTGGTGAAGGGTCAAGGGTGTTGCCCTCATGTTATGGATCCACGGCCTTTCGAGCAGGGCGTTGTACCTCATGTCACCCTCGATCACATGGAAATTTGTTTCTGGGATGGTCCCGGACACTCACTAGCAAAGTAATTTCACCTTTGGTAGTTTCGCTTGCCATGCTGAAGCCGTTAAGTACTTGGGCTGCAGGCACAATTTGATCTTGTATGTCGAGCTGTTCTATGACCCTCAATCGAATAATGTTGGCCGAGCTACCTGGATCAATTAAAACACATTTAACCTGAATTTTATTCATAAGGATAGATATTGCCAGTGCGTCGTTGTGGGATTGTAAGATCCCCTTTGCATCCTTGTCATTGAAAGACAAGGTCCCTTCCGGTACGTAGTCTCGAGTCCGTTTTTCCCTCGTGATCGACACCTTGGTGCGTTTGAATATGGGCCCCTGAGGAATATCGACCCCTCTAACAATCATGTGGATCATGTGTTGCGGCTCTTCTTGCTCATTCTGTCTGTTTGAATCTTTGTTCTTGAAGTGGTTTTTAGCCCGATCGCTTACGAATTCTCGAAGATGCCCTTCGTTGAACAAACGGGCTACCTCCTCCCTCAGCTGTCTGCAATCTTCTGTTTTATGACCATTGGTGCCATGATATTTGCATATTTGGTTAGGATTTCTCTGGGCCGGATCAGTCTGCAGAGGCCGGGGCCACCTGGTGTCTTTGATGCGCCCAATGGCCGATACAATAACTGATGCATCAATGTTGAAGTTGTATTCCGATAGTCATGGTGCTTCTTTGGGTTCGACATTTCTATCAAAACCGCTCTTACTCATGAGCCCTCGAGAGCTCTGTCCTCGATCATTTCTTTTATTAATTCGAATGGGGTAACGTCCAGGCCCGTTATTTCTCCGATCTCCACCGTATGGCTGATATTGATCTCTGTTTGACCTTGGTTCCCTGTCAATATCCCTTTTAACTCTGTCGATGGTCCTGTTTGGATAAACGGATCCGGAAGGAGCCCCCAACTGGTCATCCTCGACCCTAATCTTTGCCTGGCACCGATTATGCACATCTGCCCAGGTTACAATTGGATATTCGATCAAGTTCTGCTTTAACTGTTGTGAGGCTACCAAACTTCGTATGTTTAGGCCTTGAGTGAAAGCCTGAATGGCCCAATCATCAGCGACAGAGGGCAGATCCATACACTCCATTTATAACCGAGATACGAACTCTCTGAGCATCTCGTTGTCTTTCTATTTTACTGTGAAGAGGTCCGACTTTCTAGTCTCGACGTTTATCACTCCGGCGTGTGCTTTGACGAAGGAATCTGCGAGCATGGCAAAAGAATCAATGGAGTTAGGTGGCAAATTATGGTACCATATCATCACCCCCTTTGATAAATTTTCTCCGAATTTCTTCAGCATTACGGACTCAATCTCATCGTTCTCTAGATTGTTCCCCTTTATTGCGCATGTGTAAGAAGTGACATGTTTGTTGGGGTCGGTAGTTCTATTATACTTCGAATTTCTGGCATGCGGAATTTCTTCAGAATGGGCTTAGGAGCCGCGCTCGGGGGGGAGGGATTTTGTGCGAACTTCTATGAATCCAAACCCTTCAAAATCGGTGGTGCCCCTGGAATTTGACCAACTCGAGAGTTATATGTTTCCATTTTTTTGTCATTCGCTTCAATCTTCTTCTCCCCTGATTCAATTCGCTTTGTTAGCTCCTCGAACATTTTCAAGATAGCAGGGTCGGTCCCTGACTCATTCGCATTTGACCTCCCCGGCACTGGTTCGGCCTAGTGAACAACTTCCTGTGATGGCTCGGGTTCGACCCTACTCGGTGTGTGGTTATGATTTTAAAGTTGTGCTATTGCAACTTGTTGAGCCTGCAGTATTTTGAATATTATTCGAAGGCTGATTCAGCCTTCTTCGCCGCCCTGTGCTTTCTGACAGGTTGATCGAACGTCTCTGTGGATGCTATTTTCGGGGTCGACGCCCAGATTTTCATTCAGGGCAACATGGGAATTGACATCGATGGGGTATGCAACTGGCACACCCTCGAAATCAGCTGGAGGCACTTCGTTTCCTGGGGCGGCTACGTTATCGTTTTCGCCATGAAAACCAAGGCCATTGTCTATGTGTGTGGGCACTCCACGAGAGTTCGACATGCTAATCCTGGAATCAAAAATGCTTACAAGAACAAATATAAAGCAGTGTGTGTTACGAAAATTAGCACTAGGCAATCACTATTATCCTTAGCCCCACGGTGGGCGCCAAACTGTTTACCCTTGAAATCGGATAACAATTAAATTTGTAAGTGATTTTAAGGCTATGTAATCTCACTTGGCGCAAACTGAGAAATATGAGAATTGAAATTAGAAATTAACAGTAAAATAAAGCAAACCAATGTAACACGCAACTTTGACCCTCGAGCTAGGTCGCCCTCGAACCAACTGAGTATATTATTGAAAAATAAGAACTGAACAACTGAATAAGAGAACTTAAGAGAGGAAGCATAATATATTGCTTTATTATGCGTGAATGTGTTTACAAAATGATTGGAGCCTCTTTTATATAGTAGAGGAGTTCTACATATGGTACAATTCTAAATACAGAAGGAAATCTCTTGATTGGTTAATCAACCGTTCTTGACTTGATGCATGCCGAGATCTCGGCCACAATCCTCGTCCGGTCATGAATTCCTCGATTTTCTGTTATTCGACTTAGCAGGCTTCATTCGATCTCACTAGATCTCTATCCTTCCCGATCTTGACCTTAGCTGGTCTCGATCTCGATCGATCCCTGAATCACGAGCTAGGAAATATTTATTCATGTAACGATCCAATATAAATTAGGATTGAACCTCGGTCTGCCACCCCGGTCTCTATTAACCATACAAAATCAGGCAAGTCAGATTTTGATCGTATAGAAATATCTACATAGACTATTTTGTCTTTCGTTTCTTTAATGTATTTTCCCTTGTTTTTTGTTTTTTGTTGGTTTGCTTGAATTAACTCTTTTTAGTCTACTGGGATTAACTATAAACGGTATATGAAGAAAGTTAAGGAAAATAAAAATGGTCTTACAATAAGGTTTGGAAAATTCTGATGAAAATGGTCATTTAAAAATAAATCCATTAAGAGCACATGTAAGTTTGTGAAGATTTAGTTCTTACAATTTGTAGAAAGATGGAGGAACAGTGATGTTGAATCATATAATGTATTGTAAACTTAAGGCAGTGGAGTTTTCTGCCAGAGGAAGAAAGGGATAATCGGGAATTATAGATGCAGAGAAAAGTACAAAATAAAAGCCATCCAAAGCAATGGGGACTGGTTATATGTGCAGCTTCAATTGGACCTATAGTTAACCATGAAAATGGCTTGAGGTTTCTGCTTTAATGAAGAAACCAGTAAAAAATCATGTTTTATCTTGATTCTGACATGAAGCAACACAATCAACAGCATTATATCTCTTTATGAAAATTCACCCTTTTACATGTAATTCATTCAAATATTTCGCTTTGGACTTCATCTTTTGCCCTCTCTATTTATCATTCGCTCTGTTATAGACATGATGTTCTCAACTCAATTGGAATAACATATTCTCTCAGACATATGAGTTGGCGGAGGAGTGCATGCAAACAAACTATTATGATGTGAAGAGGATGATTGAAACATATATTCCACTCTTCCAATTATCTAAGTCTAGGGTTGTAAATGTTTCTTCCTCCACGAGAAGGCTAAAGGTATTAACTCAGCAACTACTCTCCTCCTTGAAATGGAAGTTTTAATCTAATGAAGTACTATTTTGTTTAGTTCCTATACTTAGCTTTCAGGGACTTCTGCAACTTGACTAGATAGCTGCATTTTTCAGAGAATAATGTAATTCAGTTTCCAGTGAATTTTAGTATTATTCAAATTTCTATTATAAAGTTAGGATTGTTTAGGCCAACGTTCATCTATTCTTCTAGAGGTGAAAATCATAGATTACTAAATTGTTGCTAAATACACCTTCGTTCCTGTAATTTCATGATTCCTATACAATATTCTTCAATCTTCAAAAAAGATTTAATATATTACTCTCCAAAAAATTAAAATGAATAAACCAGACCCCGAGAAAGTCCAAACAGTAGCCCTTACATGATGATATTGTATATAAAACACAATCTGGTTTTAGTTTATCAATTTTCGTTCTCTTTAAAACACATGAAGGGGATCTTTGTCTGCATAAGATGTTAACAAACACAGGAATATATATATATATATATATATATATATATATATATATATATATATAGAGAGAGAGAGAGAGAGAGAGATAGATAGATAAAATTAAGCTACGATATTTGTTAGCAGTTTGATAGTTTCAATCCCATTCTTAATGGATGACGATGGTCATCTAAAAATAAATCCATTAAGGAGGGCACGGTAAGTCTGTAAAGATGTAGTTCTTACAGTGTTTTCTTTTAACAAGGTCTTAAAGTTTGTAAAAAGGTAGGAGAACAGTGATGTTGAGCCATATAATGTATACGTTTAAGGGAGTGAATTTTTATACCTGAGGAAGAAAGGAGTAATTTGGAATTATGAGTTTTCCTTGGTAACTATCTTTAAAAGATTTTCTTATCAATTAAGAAAAAGAAAGGGAATATGCGAATGAACTTACAGGGAGTCTATCATATCATCTCTTATCTTTACATTCACTCTTTTATCTAATTCATAAATTCAAAAGTAAATGGTGTTTAAATGGTATTTTTATCGTGCCCAATTGAAATCCACTTGACTTCCTATTATTTTGTAATCATTTTATAGCTTGCTCGCCTCATCAGCTTATTTTATTTACTTAATAAAGTTTATGTTTTATAGTATTTTAGCAAGTTAATATGTGAGCAGGCACTAAATTCCTCTTCCGATGAGAAAAATTGTGCCTTCTGACTCGATAAATATTGTTGTCGCTCGAGGATAAAGAATCGTTGCATTACTTTTTGCTACTTTTATGAGTTATATGAAGGAAACTTCATTCAAATTGTCATTATATCAAAGACACAAATTTCTGTGAAATCTCTTTTCTAAGGTCTGGTCACTGCATTTATCTTTATTATTTATTACATTTATGGTAATTTTGTAGGCTGAAATTTATGTCAAGGAGTCGATATTGAAAGATATGTGAATCAATACAGAAAGCATTCATACAGAATTTGAGAATTTTGTGAACCAGCCTATGGCGTTTAATTTCATCATGAATTTTCATAATGATGTTTTAAGAACCAAGCAGTTGAAGAGTATACAGTTATAAGCATTTGTCATCGATCCCCTTTTTTCATGTTTGTGAGAATTTTGTGTTTAATTTGACTTATTTCTTATCGTTATGTGACAAATTCAAGCATGCGTTGTTTTCTCTTCTTTGTTATAACGGAAAAGGTGCAAAATTACCCCTGAACTATGAGAAATGAAGTAATTTTACCCTCCGTTAATAGTTGGGGTCAGATATAGCCCGACCGTTACCAAATCGGCTCAAATATATCCTCATTGACTAACAGTCAACTATTAAAAAAGTAATTAATCTTTTGTCGAATCAGTATTTGCCACATGTTCAAGCTTAAAATTAAACCAACCTCCTCATCTTCTCACACCATGACTCCTCTCTACCAGCGGCCATGGTCGGAAATTTCGCCGGCAATTTCGAGCTCATATTAGAATTATAATCTATAGCTCAATTGGTTATTTTAGCGAACTAGCTCACAATTTTCCCTCACTCTTAGATAATATTTTCTATTTATAATGGATATGTAAATCATCAGTTCTTTGTTGGAAAAGTAATGTGATTGTTGGAACAAAATTAATGAATCCTTGCGGACAAGGAAAGCTAATGACTTTCTTATCTATCCAAGACGCCAATTGGTTTTCTTATGCTGCTTCTGGCAGTGTTAGTTTCCTCCACGGTTAAAGCTTTCTCCATTATCACAAGTTCCCCGCATAAATTACATATCAAATAAATCTTTATTAAAATCTCTGAAGAAATATACACAAATCCTTTTAGCTTAGTAGTCACTCTGATAATCATATTCATCTCCTATCTCACATATGTTGCATCTTGTAATGTGGAATTCTTTTCTTTCTTGAATCTGCAACTTCATGTTCATGTGAATTTCATGATCTTTAAACCTCATTATTTGCTTATTGATTTTTAAAGAAAGCTTAACTGTGGGTTTAGGAGGGAAAGGATAAAGATGGGGAAGTCACCGGGGAAATTTCCAGCGATGGTTGCTGGCAGAGGAGTGGTGGTGTGAGAAGATGAGGAGGAAAAGAGAGAGTTTATAATGTTTGGGGTTGGTTTAATTTTAAGCTTGGACATGTGGCAAATACCGGTTCGACGAAAGATTAATTACTTTCTTAATAGTTGACTGTTAGTCAATAAGGGTATATTTGAGCCTATTTGGTAACGGTAGGGGTATATTTGACCCCAACTATTAGAGGAGGATAAAATTGCTCCATTTCTCATAGTTCAACGGCAATTTTGGACCTTTTCCATTGTTATTATAATAATTTGAAGTTATCGTTCAATACATTATTTCATTATTTTCTCCTTTGTTTTTGGATTTCTCTACAAGTTTTGAAATATAAGGATCAATTTCATTCTTGATACTTATCCCATAATTCCCATTCAAAAGTGAGGAAGATACCAATGGACTAAGGCAACAACTCATGAAATAATTTAGGGGCTCATGACTAATTGCTTTGAGTATTATTTAGATAAGTGGTGATTGAATAATTTTTCTTAGTATTTGTTTTTCAATCTACTTGAAAAATTTACGTCGAGTAAATTTATAATGATACTATCGCTCAATTATTTGGTATGTTTCACACTCCAGCGCGGACAAATTTACTAGATTAATGATAATAATAAGAGATAACAACAACAACAACAACAACCCAGTATAATCCCACTAGTGGGGTCTGGGGAGGATAGTGTGTACGCAGACCTTATCTCTACTCTGGGGTAGAGAGGCTGTTTCCAATAGACCCTCGGCATCCTTCCCTCCAAGAACTCCCCACCTTGCTCTTGGGGTGACTCGAACTCACAACTTCTTGGTTGGAAGTGGAGGGTGCTTACCATCAGAGCAACCCACCTTGTCTATAAGAGACAAAAAGTGAAATAGCTTAATCTTTATACAACTCCTCAAGGACTGGTAGTACAAGTCATGAGCCACTGAGACTTTAGATTTACAAAGGTAGTATGAAATAATATTTACAACATGTGTTTGAAATATACATAAACAAAACTCAAATCTAAACTACGAAGAACAAGTGGTAGCTATGTCCGAAAGTCAGGTATGTCTTCAACGCCGGCTCCCGCCATAATCAGTAGAATCAACTCCAAGATCTGCATGCAAGGTACAGAAGTGTAGTATGAGTACAACTGACCCCGTGTACTCAACAAGTAACAA
Source organism: Nicotiana otophora (assembly GCA_000715115.1). Lineage (NCBI taxonomy): Eukaryota > Viridiplantae > Streptophyta > Magnoliopsida > Solanales > Solanaceae > Nicotiana > Nicotiana otophora. Next base: position 286,572 of record AWOL01S0014880.1, on the reverse strand, counting down.
ACCTAACCTTAGGCTAAAAGAAGTGAAGAGCTCGAAAGTAGGTCAGTGACCAACATCAATAGCCAATAACAGTTCATAACAATCTAGTGAAGTCGATAAAGATATGTGACTCAGAAGATATATGCCCACCATAATCACAGTTACGAGAAAGTCAAGTAAAACAGTCAATTCCAAATGTCACCGCTAAGAAACAACTAAATATAAGTTTTATCAAAGAACTGTGTTCCCCAATTCACAACACCGGATAAGCATTTTCACTACCAATTAGCATGAGAAAAGTACCTCTCTATGCCTACATGTGAATATACATGTCCAGTCATCAATTATCATGTTCCATCTAGCATGAGAAATATACATCTCTACTAGTGTTTTTGGACATGTCCACAAAGTTTGGTTAAATTCTGATGCGTTTTGGATAAGTTTGGGTTGTATGGTGATTGTTTTCGATTTCGACATCGATTTGAGAATAAATATTATCATATTGAGCAAACGGCCTTTTACTAGTGTTTCGATTAAACTATTATATCCGTATCGTAATTTTGGAATCATATCAACTGAAATCATCAAATTTCGACATCGTATGAGAAATTTATGGTCATTTTACTAAGAATTGAGTTGCCAGATTCTTCAGATTAATTACGACATTGCCACTGAAATCGTATTTAACAATCTTCACTATTTCCAAATATTGAAACGAACATATCTCCTTCATTATAAAGTCAAATGGAGTGATTCAAAAGCCTAACTTGATAAGAATTTTATGAGGGATCTATTGAAAGCATCAAAAGTAAGTTTCGGGATCATTTGGCACCAAAAACGAGGCAGAACAGCTAGGCATATTTGGCTATTAATGTTGTTGGAGTTTTTCTTATCTTGAAAGTTTGGGATTGGGAGAATTCAAGGATGTTCTTCAAGTTTCTTTCATGGGGTAAGTTCTAAACTATAACTTAAGTATTTTTGCTTTGATTCATTCCCTTGGTTTAAGCTTTAATCCATGATTTTAATTGAAAATCAATTTAATTCTTTAAATCAAGACCTAGTGTTATGTCCTAAATTTTAAAAAATTAAAAATGAGTTAGAGGCGTTTATTTCTCGATTCCTTTTGAGCTTTTGTTCTCCTATATCAGGAGAACCACATACTCGAATTTGGCGAGTTTTGGAGGAGTATTTCGGGATATATGGGACCTTACTAGTGTGGGTTGGACTCTTGGATTATGAACACCCAAGAGCGATATTTTGGCGAATTGGTTGAGCTATCGGGCTCCGATTGAGTCGGTTTTTATTCGTCTGACCTTGTATTGGTTCGGGCTTCGCTCGGGTAAGCTTGGATTAGGAATCCAAGGCGGGCCCACACGTTGTCTTTTATTGACTTTTTGATTGACTTTGGAATTTTCATTAAATATTCGACCTTTATTGATTGGGTTTGTTTCCTTTGGAATTATTTGATGTTCTTGAGTTGCTTTTGGTTAGTTTCGAGACGTTCGGATGTTGGCACGCGCGGGATGTCATTTCTAGAGTATTGTTTGACTTGTTTGAGGTAAGTATCTTATTTAAACTTTTTTGAGGCATTAATTGCCTGAATTATTTGTGATAGCTATGCGCTATGGGTGCGCGCATTCATGGGGTTTCAGCCCATGTGCTGACACCGGGGGTATTTATCCATGCTCGGGTTGTGTTTAGGATATGATTAGCCTAGAATTGACTGTTAAGCTTTAAGCTAAAAATTTTCTCATATTTGTAATATTGTTGTGAACTATTTGAACCATGTTTGAGGCTACATAGAGGTTTAATCCCTGAATGAACTTGATAAATGCTATTCTGTGATGAAATTGTTGATTTGAGCTATGATAGCATACTTTGCACATGCCTACACTTTAGCATGTTATTATACTAGTCCAGAAGCATGAAATCTGATAATTTTCATCATATACATGTGTTCTTGTATACTTGCTTCTGTGGGGTATGATTTGGACTGGATGCATGTGACCACGCCGGGCGGATTGTGTTGTTATGCATATGACCACGCCTAGCGGATTGTGTTATTATGCCTGTTACCATGCCGGGCGGATTGTGTTGTTATGCCTGTGACCACGTCGGGCGGATTGTGTTGTTATTTCTGTGACCACGTCGGGCGGTTGTGAATATCGGTACGTGAGTTGTCCGTGCAGCACGTGAGTTGTCCACCTTATGTGTAGATCCTTGTGTTGATATTGTTGTTATGTATGACGAGGGTTGGCATTGAAGATGTACCTGTATTCTAGTTATGTCTATCACTTATCCTTGATAGCTTTAGATTCAAATTCTGTTCATATACATTTCAAACATATGTTGTATTTATTTCATTTTAATTTTGTAAATCTAAATCTAAGTGGCTCATGACTTGTACTACTAGTCTTTGGGAAGTTGTATAAAAATTCAGCTATTTCATTTTTGACTCTTATCATTATCACTATATTATGTTTTATTGTTATTTGGCTTACCTAGGGGGTTGGGTTAGGTTCCATCACGATGGATTGGATTTTGGGCCGTGACAAATTGGTATCAGAACTCTAGGTTCATAGGTTCTATGAGTCATGAGCAAGTTTCTAGTAGAGTCTTGCAGATCATGACGTCCATACCTATCTTCGAGAGGCTACATGACATTTAGGATAAACTTCCTATCTATCTTTCATTATCGTGCGGCATTGATTCAGCTTGAAGCGTATCTCTTTGAATTCCTTCTACTAACTCGTATGCGCATGTGAGTGATCGGGATCAGTTGTACATCGACGGCTTCTGGATTCCATGGATGAGGTGCGAGATATATTTTCTGTATTTAGGTGATGGGAAAGTCTGGAAGACTTGAGGCCCGATTTGAACCGCAACTTAAGCTTGGTAGTTTCAGTTGTGTGAGCATGTGCTTTTGGACTTCTATGTCCAGTGGTGTCCCTATGAGTGGGACTGGTGGCTCGATGAGTGGTTCGATGGCTATATGATGAGTAGGATGTGATTGTGGGATGTGTTCAGATGGTTCGAATGTGACGTGAAGAGTTTGCTTGAGATGTGAAAAAGACTATTTAATGCTTTATTTCTGTGGATGTGCCATACAGTCTTGAGTTATGAAGGTTTTTAAGAGATTCTTTCGTGTTATTTCATTTGTGGAACGAAGTACATTTTCATGTTTTGTTGATGAGTTCAGACTCAGGAATATTAAGTGATTGCATAGTAGTTGTGGTTGTGAAAGGGTATAGAGAGATGTCAGTTTGAGGCTAAGCAGGTGGGTTATCACCTGCGGGGTAATCTACGGATATGTGATCCTTATGATGTTGTGTGGAGGATTTCTTTTCTACCAGTGGGTATAGGCATTGCGATTTGAGTTTAGATTGGTTGAGAAAGTTGACCTGACCATCACGAGGATGAATGCGAGTTTAGTAGATGATTTGAGGTATTATATGGTTTGTCTTACACGAGCTTATAAATGATTTAGTTGAATCTCACTGCGGTATTATGGTAGTAATAGAGTATGATCATTATGAGTTATCTAGTGTTTCAGGGGAGTCTGCTATCGATGATTTGATTGCATGCTTACATATTGTATTGGTTTCGGTCTAAGGCATACTTGTGGATCGGTTATGACTTGCAGAAGCTGGTTTTGAGGATGACTTAAGCAAGGACATTTCTGGATGCACGGTGTAGTACACTTTATGGGTATATGGGAATCATGGAATGATTGAGTTGTTATTCGTGAAAGATGTAGTGATGGAGTAGGAATTTGCTCAGTTGCGTTAAGGCGGGGTTACTTCTTTGGGTATTGTCGTGCCAATGGGGCACATGTCGTTCGGCCCGTTTGGGTGGTGCAATTGAAATTTGAGTAGAGTGGATGACTCTCGAGAAGGTTCTAATGGATTCAAGATTTATATATAGCAATTGAGAATTTTTCGGATTTGTATATGGTTAGAATCTGAAATTTACATTGGATGGTGTCGAGACTCACGGTATTTCTATATCATTATGGATTCTACATTTTAGTATCAGGAAGGTGAAGGAAACGGCTTTAGATTCACAAAAGGTCTCTTCAGAGTGGGTGTCTTGGTGGTGGTACTTTTGGGGTACGTAAGAGGGAGTACAATGGCTTATGGGCCTTAGGACGGTGTGGTTTTATGCTAGGATCTCTTGTGGTGAGCTTTGGGTAAGGATCGTGGTGTTCTGGCAAGGAGAAGTGTCAACTTGAGGGTAATGCGGAAGGAACTTGGATAAATAGGACAACTTGGTAGTAGGTTGGATTAGCACGGTAATGGATATGATTGGTTCTTTGGGTACTTATGATGTGGTGAGTCTCTATAGGTGTATTGTGGCAATACTCTTGGGTTTGGAGACATGCGTGGCTTGGTTGAGTTAGAGAGATTTAGTTCTGATGGCTTGGTTATGTGTAAATGGGTTTCAAAGAGTTCTCGATGGTTGCTACCACGGTTTGAGATGGATATTTCCAACCAGCATGAGGAGCATATTGTGTATTGTAATTTTCTCCTGGATGAGATCAAATGGAAGGTTTCTGACTGATCGGGTATGTATTCTGCTGGTGACTCAGAGTTGATTATGAGATTCTCGTGCTTTCATATGATGGCATGATATATGTGGTGTGTTATGTGGGATTGAGATTTGCATGTGCAAGGTCACGGTTCAGTTTTTAAGGGAAGGTCATGAATTCTTAGACAACATGGGCGGTATCAGATGACTAGATGAATGTTATAACTACATGGTATTTCCTAAGAAGGGTGCGTATTTCAGAAGGTGCACTTTGTTTTGACTTACGGATGCTTCATTGGTATTACGGTACTTGCATGGTTGATCAACTACTGATGTTCAAATTTTTCTATATGGCATGGAAGAATTATATAAGTATTTCTCGTGGGGATGATTATGTATGAGAGATGTGTTAGTCATTCGAGCGGTGGAGTTGGGATCGGCTATGGTGATTCATATGTTCTATGGATTTGGAGACTGGGAGTTCTTAAAAGCAAATTGTTTCGGGGTTAAGGAATGTGAAGATGTGGCCACAGTTAGCTAGATGATAGTACGTGCTATGGTTAGGTCATTATGGACTTTTGTAGGGCTATTTATCCATTTGGGGATGACCATAGTTGATTTGTAGGCCCATTGGTAGGCCCAATGAGGATGTGTATTCTACATCGGGTCGGATTTGTTAACTCAGCACCGTTATTGCTGAAAGGTGTGTCATTCGGTTAGAGTTGAGCTTGTTTGTTTTCTAATACGTTCTATGTTTTACTCTTTTATGCTACGAGGGGTTGTGATTTGTTTGTTATATGCACACCTGATGCAGTTCTGTTTGGGCCTTATAGCAGAATTCTAGCAAAATGGTTATGAGGGTGTTGAATGGTTGATTGCGCCTTAGTTATGGTCTTTTCGGTCTGTGGTATATTGTGTTATTCGCTTCTCCATGGTTATAGTGATGCACTTTGTGTGTTGATGTCGAATTGCGTGTGGTTGTTGATTTTGAGCATTGTGTCTTGAGGTATTTCGTAGAGACCGGTATTCGGATTGGGTCATGCATCGCAACGGCGTTATGCTAGGATATGATCCTTTATGCTTATATCCTGTGTTATGTTTCCCCTTGTGTGGTGGATTAATAGCATTGTGCTTCGTGGTGGTATTTGTTGAGCTGGTAGATGGTTTTTTCATTTCCATTCTCCTTCCATCATTGGGTATATTTGAGTTATTGTTCATAGTGCACGAATTGCATGGTATGTGGCGCTAAGTAGGATTTGTGTGACAGGTCGATCTAGTAGATTGTACTGGATGAGGTGAGGTTATTGGGCGTGAAATGAGTGCCATCGGATTTTATTAAGGTATGTTTCCAAGAATTGTGTCACTAGTAGGCTTAGATTTTGGCTATGTTTCTTATCGGGCAAGAGAGCTCCAAGACTTGTTAATCTGATGGGTGGTTATGAGTTTCTATATATTTCTTCATCATTGGTAGTGTACGAAGGTTCAGAACAAGATTTTAGTTGATATGAGGTTTGTTACCGGTGTCAGTTTTGTTATCGAGCGGCTATTGCGGTCGAAAGTTTTTGCTATGACTATTTGAGTTATGTGATATATCATGTGATTATGTCTTGAGATAAGGTTATGGATTGATACAGCTTGTTCAGTGTTATATGGTGCATAGATGCAAGAATCAGGTCATATAATGAGTTGCGGTTGTTGGGGATTTGTGTTTTAAGGTTTATGGACTAAGGTTGTCGTAAGGATCCTCTGTTAGGTGGTGGTGTTGGGCTTATATGGATTGGGGTGACGTGGGATCACCCATGGTTATGTGTATGGTGAGGGTATATGCCAATTTGATGGCTTTGGAACGACTCTTGGCACGTTCGAGGACGAACGTATGTTTAAGTGGGTGAGAATATAACGATCCAATTGGTCGTTTTGAGCTTTAGAATTCCATTTGGTGGTTTGAAACTTTGAGTAGCTTCATATTATGTATTATGACTTGCGTGTATAGTTGGTTTCGGTTTTCGAGCTGTTCGAGATTGATTTGGAAGAATGATTCTCGTTTTAGAAACTTTAAGTTGGAAGAGTTGGCCAAGGTTTGACTTTTGGGTAAACAGATTTGGAATCGGGTTTTAATTATTCCAATAAGTTTTTATGACAATTTTGGATATGTCCACAAACTTTGGTTAAATTCCGATGAGTTTTGGATAAGTTTGGGTTGTATGGTGATTGTTTTCGGTTTCGATGTCGATTTGAGCATAAATGTTACCATATTGAGCAAACGGCCATTGATTTTTGTTTCGACTAAAGAATTATATCCGTATCGTAATTTTGGAATCATAGCAACTAAAATCATCAAGTTTCGACATCGTATGAGGAATTTATGGTTATTTTACTAAAAATTGAGCTGCCAGATTTTTCAGATTAATTATGCCATTGCCACTGAATTCGTATTTAAAAATCTGCACTATTTGTAAATATTGAAACAAACATATCTCCTTCATTATAAAGTCAAATGGAGTGATTCAAAAGCCTAACTTGACTGGAACTTTATGGGGAATCTATTGGAGGCATCAAAAGCAAGTTTCGGGATTATTTGGCACAAACAATGAGGCAGAACAGCTGGGCATTTTTGGCTATTAATGTTGTTGGAGTTTTTCTCATCTTGAAAGTTTGGGATTGGGAGAATTCAAGGATGTTCTTCAAGTTTCTTTTATGGGATAAGGTCTAAACTATAACCTAAGTATTTCCCTTTGATTCATTCCCTTGGTTTAAGCTTTAAGCCATGATTTTAATTGAAAACCCATTTAATTCTTTAAATCAAGACCTAGCGTTATGTCCTAAATTTTAAAAAATTAAAAATGAGTTAGAGGCGTTTATTTCTCGATTCCTTTTGGGGTTTTGTTCTCCTATATTAGGAGAACAACATACTTGAATTTGGCTACTTTTGGAGGAGTATTTAGGGATATATAGGACCCTACTAGTGTGGGTTGGGCTCTTGGGTTATGAATACCCAAGAGCGATGCTTTGGCGAATTGGTTGAGCTATCGAGCTCCGATTGAGTCAGTTTTCATTCGTGTGAGCTTGTTTTGGTTCGGGCTTCACTCGGGTAAGCTTGGATTAGGAATCCAAGGCGGGCCCGCGCGTTGTCTTTTGTTGACTTTTTGATTGACTTTGGGATTTTCATTAAATATTTGACCTTTATTGATTAGGTTTGTTTCCTTTGGCATTATTTGATGTTCTTGAGTTGTTTTTGGTTAGTTTCGAGATGTTCGGATGTCGGTACACGCGGGATGGCATTTCTAGAGTATTGTTTGGCTTGCTCGGTATTGTTTTGGCTTGTTCGAGGTAAGTATCTTATTTAAACTTAGTTGAGGCACTAGTTGCCTGAATTATTTGTGACAGCTATGCGCTATGGGTGCGCACATGCATTGGGTTTGAGCCCATGTGCTGACATCGGGGGTATTTATCCATGATCAGGTTGTGTTTAGGATATGATAAGCCTAGAATTGACTGTTAAGCTTTAAGCTAAAATATTTCTCATATTTGTAACATTGTTATGAACTATTTGAACTATGTTTGAGGCTACATAGAGGTTTAATCCCAGAATGAACTTGATAATGCTATTCTGTGATAAAATTGCTGATTTGAGCTATGATAGCATACTTTGCACATGCCTACACTTTAGCATGTTATTATACCAGTCCAGAAGAAATCTGATAATTTTCATCATATACATGTGTTCTTGTATACTTGCTTCTGTGGGATATGATTTGGACTAGATGTATGTGATCACCTCGGGCGGATTGTGTTGTTATGCATGTGACCACGCTTGGCGGATTGTGTTGTTATGCCTGTGACCACGCCTGTCGAATTGTGTTATTATTCCAGTGACCATGCCGGGCGGTTGTGAATATTGGCACGTGAGTTGTCTGTGCAGCACATGAGTTATCCATGCGGATCTAGATACTGATATTATAGTACGTGAGTTTTCCGTGTAACACGTGAGTTGTCCGTGCGATTGATATTGAGCCTGTGACCATGCCGTGCTGGTAGCACGTTGAATTGGTCGTGCTTGCATATGGATATGGATCCATCCCCCTAGGGCCATCCTCTCATGTTTCTCTCTTGATGGTGTACACGCGGATTGTGAGAAACTGACGGGTTTCTAGTTGATGTGAGCTCTAGGAGAGCTGGTTACTATATTTGTATCGGGTTGCGCGTCGCAACGGAGTAATATTTAGTTATTGCATTTTATCTTTACTTGCAATTTCGTTGATTGTTTACCTGATTTACTTGCATAACTTCCTTATATGATGGATTGTTCACTGAGCAAAATATTTTGAATAAAGAATTGTGAGCATCAAAGTGGTTTTACCTAAGATTTTCCTGATTGATCATATATCTTTTCCAATAATTGTTGAAATTATAAATTGTATGGGCGTTGGTGAGTATCATTTATAGTTCTTGCTTCTCGTACCTCATTGAGGTTAATTAGGATAATTATTGAGTACATGAGGTCAGTTGTACTCATACTACACTTCTGCACCTTGCGCTGCTGTGTATGGCGAGGGCTGGCATTGAAGATGTACCTGCGTTCCAGTTTTGGCTATCGCTTGTCCTTGGTAGCTTCAGATTCGAATTTTGTTCATATACATTTCAAACATATGTTGCATTTATTTCATTTCAATTTTGTAAATCTAAATCTTAGTGGCTCATGACTTGTACTACCAGTCCTTGGGAAGTGGTATAAAAATTCAGTTATTTCATTTTTGACTCTTATCATTATCACTATATTATGTTTCATTGTTATTTGTCTTACCTAGCGGGTTGGTTAGGTGCCATCATGACGGATTGGATTTTGGGTCGTGACAAGTATCATGAGTGAGAACATTTTTGCAAATAAGGTATATAACTTAGAAACAACAAGAATAGCCCTATCAAGTCTCAAAACGTTTGCACATAGCCTAGACATGATGTCTAACATGATTCACAGTTTAAATAATCAAACAAGTAGAGGGGACGCGAGAGTAACATGGTATAATAGCAAAACAAACCTGGTATTAACCTAAAGGCCTCCCCAAACTATGAACAAATTGGTGCACGCACACACGCCCGTCATCAACTGCGTACGTCACCCCAATATCTTTCACATAACGTAGTCCTTATAGTTAAATACCCTCAAATCTAAGTTTATAAGCGTTACTTACCTCAATAAGCCAAATCCAATACAGAGCAAGCCAAACAATACTCTAAAAATGCCATCCCGCGCGTATCAATCTCTAAACGGCTCAAAACTAGCCAAAAGCAACTCAAAAACATAAAATAATGCAAAAGGAAACAAACCCAATCAATAAAGATTGAATCTTTAATCAAAACTCCGGAGTCAATCAAAATGTCAAATCTGGGCTCCCACTTCGGAACCCGACAAAACTCACAAAAGTCGACAACCCATTCAATTACGAGTCCAACCATACTAATTTCACTCAAATCCGACTCTGAATCAATGTTCAAAACTGAAAAGTTTACTTTAGGAAAGTTTAGACAAACCTCCCCCCAATTTCTCTTTTGAAATCATGAATCAAATGCCAAAAATGAAGATGGAATCACGGACTAAAATCAATACCGAGTAGACAATACTTACCCCAATCCATGTGGTGAAATCGCCCAAATCCGAGCTCTATAGCTTAAAATATGATAAAATGTCTGAAACCTTCGAAATAGAGTACTTTGTATTCTCGTGGTCGCGGAGAACAAGTGCCACTGCCACATAAAAGCTCTATGCGTTCGCGACATTGACAATGTAACTGTGAAGCACACAGGCGACCAACCTTCACGAACGCATCCAAGCTTACGCGAACGCGTTGAAGAATCCTCCTGCTCTCAGCTCCCACTCAGCACTACGCGACCACGATACCCCATATACGAATGCAAACAATAACCAGACCAAACCTCCATGAACGCGTACCATATGTCGCGTCTATGATGAACAAACCATAAGTGGCCAAAAATACTTCGTTATCGCAGCTCGACCTTCGCGATCGCGAAGAACACCAGAAGCAACAGGTAACAGCAGAAAACCAGCAATATAAACATTGCCCAAAGTGGTCCGAATCCCGTCCGAAACTCACCCGAGCCCCTCGGGACCCTGTCTGAATATACCAACAAGTATCAAAACACAACACAAACCTACTCGAGGCCTCAAATCACATATAACAAAATCAAATCCATGAATCGCACCTCAAATTAAACTTAATGAACTTTTGAACTTTCAACTTCCAAAACTCGTGTCGAACCATATCAAATCAACTCGGAATGACCTCAAATTTTGCACATAAGTACCAAATGACATAACAAAGCTATTCCATTTCCCGAAACCACAATCTAAACCAGATATCATTAAGGTCAACTCCCTGTCAAACTTATGAATATTCCAAACCTTCAAATTGTGAACTTTTGCCAAATAGTGCCGAAACCTTCAAGAAACATCCAAATGCAAATTCGGGTATACGCCCAAGTCCAAAATTACCATCCGAACCTAATAGAACCATCAAAACTCCGATCCAAGGTCCAATACAAAAAATTCAAACTTTGTTAACTCTTCCAACTTAGAGCTTCCTAGTTGAGAACCATTCCTCCAAATCAATCCCAAATCACCTGAAAACCGAAACCGACGATTCACACAAGTTATAATACATCATATAAAGTTACTCAAGACTTCAAATAGCTGAATGGAATACAAATACTCAAAATAACTGGTTGGGTCATTACAGAGGGTCGGGGTAAGACCGGTATGGTAATTTGAGATTGGAATTTTGGGTGAAATTTGGTTGATGCTCTTTGGAGATTGCAAGGTTGAGAGCTTCATCACATTGTTTCGAAAGAACTGCCCTATTTTTAGTACTGAGGAAATTATTTTGAAATAGTAGGGAGACTGAACCCATTATGTAGGGTCACCTACGTATCTTGCCAGGGCAAGAATCAGGTCAAAACATAGTTCAGGTCATCTACTGGAATTATGAGATATATATAATCGTCATGAAAGAATGATTGCTCTTTGAGAAGAAGTGTGACTATGAATTAGAATTCTTGGGTGGGTGTGTGGAGATTAGTGGCTTCTTAATAAGAGATAGATGGTAGCATAGCGCATGGATCGGTCTCAAATCACGGAAGTCAGTGAAAGTGTGAGATATGGTTGAGAAGAATACGTCAAATCAGTGGAAAATGTACCAAGTTGGATTGACATATCTTTTGCAAAGGATGGTAGAGTCCAAATTATGGTATGTTTGAAGGATAGTCACAAAGACCGGAATAGTAAATATATCTGAGAGATTCAAGGTTCAACACAAATCAACCAAAATAGTCAAACAAAGGAAACCTAGTGGTGGATAAGCAAAAAATATATGTAACAGATAAAGGATGCATAACAAATAAAGAATGTGTAACAGATAAAGAATATGTAGCAATTAGTCCAGCTAAAGTGAGTCACAAGACCGTATGTGTAATGACCTAGGGATTCTAAGAGTAGAGTTACCTAGATTCGAACATGAGTTACAGAAATATGCGAGATGGTACGTTGTTAACATTCATATGCCAATCTCAAAAAATAAAGAGTTTTGAAAGAAGGTTTGAAGGGGTGAAACGACAACCCTCGTGTGACTTGTGTGTGATTGTGTATGACCAAGACTCGATAGAAAAGTAATGATGAAAGCAGTAATGTAGGCATGTGTGAGAGAATATACAACTTCAGAGATAAAGTAGGCATGTAGAAATATATAATGAAGACAGTAAGGTAAATAACTTCAGAGAAATTATGCTCAACTCGTTCACAGTTACGGAAAAATAGACATGCTTCTCAAGTATAAAAGTCATCAAATGTCATATACAGTCTAGAATAAGGAAAATATATCTCTATGCCTACATGTCAAATATACATGCCAAGTCATCAAATGCCATATTACCGTCTAGCATGAGAAAAATACATCTCTATGCCTACATGTCTAATATACATGACAACTCAATATCATCACAGTGAAACCATCAATAATAACCACACTTAGCACGCTCACGGTGCCTGGAACAAGGCCCTTCATCATCACACACAATTACACTCAGCATTGTACGGGTGCCTGACATAAATGCCCCTCACCAAAGAACGTATATATATATATATA
>AWOL01S0014880.1:190983-271796 GCA_000715115.1 Nicotiana otophora | reverse complement strand
TATATATATATCACTGTGCCTGCACTCACTGCTGGCATGTTAGACTTCGGAGGGGCGAATCCTGGCCTAAGCGCAAATCAAAATCAAATAGCCCAATAGTGGGGACTGGTTCACGCGTAACCTTGAAATTAATACCATGTAGCCCAATGTGGGGCCTGGCATACGCGCCACCTCAATATCAATATAACTATTATGGTGTGCAACCCGATCCAACATAACTCACAACATGGCTCTACAGCACACTTCAGTCATCAATCCTCTCAAGTCTCCATATGTCAATATCTCACAGAAACATAATCCAATAATATAATACGTAATACCACAATATGCCTCAAATATAGCTCAAACTCGTTTCACGTGCAAGGGCACCAATAACATATGAGACATCATATCATAACTGCACAGAGACATAGATATAACATGCGGACGTAACTATCATAAATGTACAATATGACTACGGCTAAGGCAAATAACTCAGCATGGCAAAAATAGCCCTATCATGTCTCAATCAATTAAGAAGGTGGCTTAGACATGATTTCTAGCATGAATAATAACTCACATGGTCATACAAATGGAGAAAACATGATAGCAAAAAACTATGATAGCAAAACAAGGTATATATTAGCCTAAGAACTACCCAGATCATGAATACCTCGGTTCACACACTCACGCCCGTCACCTAGCGCGTGCGTCACCCCCAACATATCTCAAATATCATAGTTTTCAAGGATAAATACCCTCAATTCCAAGTTTAGATATGTTACTTACATCGAACGAGACACACCAAATACTGAGCAAGCCAAACAATACTCGAGAAATACCTTTCAGTGCGAATCAACATCGAAACAGCTCGAAACTAGCCAAAAGCAACTCAAAAACATCAAATAATGCAATAGGAAATAAACCCAAACGATAAAGGTCGAATCTTTAATCAAATACTCAAAGTCAACCAAAACGTCAACCCCGGACTGCACCTCGAACTCCAACAAAACTCAAATATTCCGACAACCCATACGAATGCGAGTCCAACCATACTAATTTCACTCAATTCCGACTCTGAATCAATTTTCAAATCTCAAATATTCACTTTAGAAATGTTTAGACAAAAACCTCCAATTCCTCTTTTAAATTCATCAATCAAATGCAAAAATCGAGGATGGAATTATGTAAAATAATCAAATCTGAGTCGCAAATGGTTACCCCAATCCATGTGATACAAATTCTCTCCAAAATCGTCCAAATCCGAGCTCCCCAACTCAAAGTGTGATAAAATGAGCTCAAGGTCCGAAATAGAGTAATTTATCACAGCTATGTACATCGCGATCGCTGCATTACCCACACGATTGTGTAGAAGAAGAATGGCATCGCCCAAAATACGCATTGCATTCGCAACACAGCCCACATGAATGCGATCACCACAGGAACAAAACAACGCGGCCGCGCCCAGCTCCACGCGAATGTGAAGACAAATTCGCTCAGCACCCACACTGCCTCGTGATTGCGAACTCACTCGTGCGACCGCGATAGTCAAACCCTTTAAGCTCTGCGAACGCGATCTTCTAGTCGCGAATACGTAGAGTAAAAGTACCAGTTCCAACTTTGCACAACGCGATCGCGTTCTCCCTCTCACGATCACGGAGAAGGAAAATTAGCATCAACGATTTAGAACAAACCAACAATCAAACATGAAGGAAAACTGGCCTGATTCCACCCTGAAAGTTACCCGAGCCCCTCAATACCCCTTTCGAGCTTACCAACAACTTTCAAAATATAACACAGACCTACTCAAGGCCTCAAATAACACATAATAACATCAAAATCATGTATCGCACCACAAATCAAGCTTAATGAACTAATAAATTTTTAACTTCCAAAACTCATGCTGAACTATATCAAATCAACTCGAAATGACCTAAAATTTGCACACATGTTTCAAATGACATAACAAACCTATTTAAATTTCCGGAACAACAATCGGAACCCAATAACACCGATGTCAACTCCCAGTCAAATCTATGAACTTTCCAAACCTTCAAATTGTCAATTTTCTCCAATTAGCGCCAAAACCTTCTAGAAATATCAAAATGCAAATCCGGGCATACGCCCAAATCAAAAATTACCATCCGGACCTAACGGAGCCATAAAATTTCTGATTTGAGGTCAAATACACAAAAGTCATACTTGGCCAATTCTTTCAACTTAAAGCCTTCAAATTGAGAATCATTCTTCCAAATCGATCTCGAACCAGTCGAAAACAAAAACTAATAATACACACAAGTCATAATAAATTATATGAAGCTACTCAAGACTTCAAACCACCTAACTAAATGCTCAAAACGATCAGTCGGGTCATTACGTTCTCCCCCACTTAAACATACGTTCGTCTTCGAATGTGCCAAGAGTCGTTCCAAAGCCATCAAATCACTGTATGAACTCATCACATGTATACCCATGGGTGATTCCACATCACCACAATCCATATAAGTCCGACAACATAACCTAACTGAAAATCCTTGGTTCAACCTTAGTCCACAAACCTTAGAGCTCAATCTATAACATCTAGAATCCATCATGAGACTCGATTCCCGTATCTATACATTGTATATGTCTAAACAAATTGTTCACACCACAACCACATTCTAGAATATAATCACATGATATACCACATAACTTAGACACTCATAGCAATAACTTCCGACCACGGTAGCTGCTCAAGAACAAGCCTGGTACTGGTAACTAACCTCATATCAATTAAAACATAGTTTTACATCTTCATACACTGTCAATGATGAAAGAAATACACTGAAACTTGTAATCACCCATCACACCAACAACTCGACTGCTCTCAATAATGGAAATAGAATCAAATGGGAGAATTCTACAAGCTCAACCGATGCCACTACAAGGCGCAATGCTATGAACCCATTGCACAAATGACAAACAAAATACATGAGATAAGAACAAGGACCATATTCTAACATAACTCCAATGCGATGTGTGACCCAATTCGAACAGCGGCCCACATAGAATACCTCAAGCCATGATACCCACAATCAACAACCACAAGCACATCAACAACAAACACGCGAAGTGTATGACCATAACGATGGAGAAATGAATGGCTTAATATACCACAAACAGGATGACCATAACCAAAGCGTAACTATAACCATAGAATTCCGCCACAAAGCCCAAACATGACAGTATCATATGTGTAAATAGTCAACAGTCTCACAACCTATTGCAGCATAGAAAAGTAATACATGGAACATATCAGAATACGAATAAGATCAACTATAACCGATGGCACACCCCTCAAAGATAGATGTGTTGAGTAAATAAGTTCGACCTGATATATAGTGCACATTTTAATGAGGCCTACTAGTGGCCTCCAAATTTTTTTCGATCCTCCCGAAATAGGTAGATAACCTTCCCAAAGATCCACTTAAACCTATCCATAACACATATCATCAGTTCTCTAACTCTAGCCATATCTTCATAGTCCACAACAAAGGAATAGTCCAGTTCTGAGACTCCCAGTCTCCAAATCACAAGAATACAAAAATCTCCATATCCGATCCCGACTCGACCACCCAAATAACTGACACATCTCTCATGCACAATTATCTCACGACACACACTTCCATAATTTTTCTGTGGCACATAGAAAAATCTGAACATTAATAGTCGAGCAACCAGGTGATTACCGGTACCAGTCAAGCATCTGCAAGACAAAACACAATGCACCTTCTAAAATGTGCACCCTTCTTGGGTGATACCAGATGCTGCTAGTATTCTTCTAAACATCTAGAACCATTCATATAGTTTAGAACTCATGACCTTCCCTTTGAAACTAAACCACAAACTTGCAGATGCAAATCTTAATCCCACACAGCACACCGTCTCTTTCATAACATCATATGAAGGCACGAGAATCCCATTATCAACTCTGAGTCACAAGTAGGATACATACTCAATTAGCCAGAAACCTTCCACTTGATCCCATCCAAGAAAATATTACAATGCGCAACAAACTCCCCATGCATGTAGAAAATATTCATCTCAACTCGTGGTCGACGCTATCGAGCACTCTTTGGAATCCATTTGCATATAACCGAGCCATCAGAACTGAATCTCTCTAACTCAACCAAGTTACACAGATCGTCAAACTAAAGAGAATTGCCATATCACACCTACAAGGCCTTGCCACACTAAAAGGACCAAAAGAAATGATCATTTCTATTACCATGTTGATCCAGCCTACTACCAAGCTATCCTATATCGTCAAGTTCCTTCCGAATTGCCTTCAAGTTAGCATTTCTCCTTGCCAGAACACTATGATCCTTAACCAAAGCTCATCATAAGAGATATTAGCATGAAACCACGTCGTCCTAAAGCCCATAAGCCACTGGATTCCCTCTTAAGCACCTAAAAATATGGCATCTAACCCACTCTCAAGAGACCGTATATGAATCTAAAGCTGTTTTCATAACCTCTCTGATACTGAAATATGGAATCCATAATGATAAAAAAAATACCAAGAGTCTCAACACCACCCAATAAAATCTCAAATCTTAGCCATATACAAAAATACAGGAAAAACCCTCAAATGCCACATATAAATCTAGAACTCACTAAAACCCTCTCGAGAGTTATCCACTCTGCTCAAATCTCCCATGCACCACCAATACGACCCGAACGACTTGTGCTCCATTAGCACGCAAATACCTAAAGACGTAAACCCACCTTTACGCAACCGAGTGACACATTACATCCATTATGAATAACAAACCCAAATCTTTCCAAGATTTCCATATAACCATAAAGTGTAATACATCATGAATCTTGAAATTCCCTACTCAAGTCATCCTCAAAACCTACCTCTACAAGTCATAAGGGATCCTCAAATATGCATAAGACCAAAAGTAATGCAATCTGATAATCGATAGTAGACTCCCCCACTTGGCTCGCAACCATAGAATATAATATCCAATGATCCACAATCTCCGTAACTACCATTATCTCGTATTATAATTCAACTGAATCATTCACAAACTCATATAGCACAAATCATAAAAGACCTCAAATCACCCGCTAAGTGCATATCCATCCTTGTGACAGTCGTGCAAACTCCTTAAAGCGATCCAAACTCAAATTACAGCACATACACACCCCGCTGATAGAAAGGAAACTCTTCACAGAAACATCATAGGGATCACACATCCTCAAAATATGCAGCAGGAGAAAACCCACATGCTTAGCCTCAAACTGACATTCCTCTATAACCCCATCATGGTCGCGACCACTATGGAATCGCTAAATCCTCCCGAATCTGAACTCGTCAACAAGACATAAGAATATACTTCATTCCAAAAATGACCAACATGAAAGATCCCTCAAAACACTTAAAACTCAAGACTGTACAACACATCAACACAAAAATCGAGCATGCATAGCCCTTTCGCATCCGAAGTAAAAATTCTTCTCGTCACATCCAAACCAACTGAAGACATCTCGCAGTCACATCATACTCAACATATAGCCATCCAACCACTCACTGAGCCATCAATCCCACTCCTAGGGACACTTCCAGACATATAAGTCCAAAATCACATACTCACACAACAAAACCACCAAGTCCAAGCTGCGGTCTGAACCTGGCCTCAAGTCCTGCAGATTGGCCTACCTCCACAACAGAGAAAACACGTCTCACATCATACATGATGTCACAATCCGTCAATGCACAGATGATATCAAGAGCTCACATAACACACAAGTGGATGAGATAAAATTGAAGATATACGCTTCAAGTTGAATCAATACCGCATGATAAAGAAGAAAAGATAGGAAATATCCTATATGCCATGTAGCCTCTCAAAGATAGATATGGACGTCATCATTCCGATCTACAAGACTCTACTAAACACTTACTCATGAGTCGTAGAACGTATGAACCTAGAGCTCTAATACCGACTTGTCACGACCCAAAAATCCTATAAGTTGTGATGGCACCTAACCCAACCCGCTAGGTAAGCCAAACAACTGTCAACAAAATGCCATTGAAATTAATATGAAATCAATAAGGGAAGTAACTGAATTCCCAAATAATATCCTAAGGATTGTTAGTACAAGTCACGAGCCATTATGACTTAGATTTACAAAGTTGGTATAAAATAACACAATATCTGCTTGGAATGTACATAAATAGAATATGAATCTAGTACTACCAAGGATAATTGGTAGCTAAATATGGAAGGCAGGTACATATTTAATGCCATCTCCCGCCATACATAGCATCATCAACTCCAAGATCTGCACGCAAAGTGCAGATGTTTAGTATGATTACAACCGACCCCATGTACTCAATAAATAACAAACCTAACCTCAGGTTGATAGCAGTGACGATCTCGACATATGGTCAGGGTCTAATACCAATCGCCAATAATAATTTATAATAATATAATGAAGACAATAAGGTAAATAACTTTAGAGAAATTATGCTCAGCTCTTTCATAGTTACGAGAAAGTAAACATGTTTTTCAAGTATAACAGTCAAAGTCCAAATCTTACCACTGAAAATCAATTTTACATGAGTTTATCAAAATAACTATGTTTCTCCAATTTCCAACATCAAATAGATGATTCGTTTACCAATTAGAATGAGAAAAGTACATCTTTAAGCCTACATGTCAAATATACATGCCAAGTTATCAAATGTCATATTACCGTCTAGCATGAGGAAATTACATCTCTATGCCTACATATCTAATATACACGACAACTCAATATCATCATATTGCAACAATAAATAATAACCACACTTAGCACGTTCATGGTGCCTGGCACAAGGCCCCTCATTATCACACACAACTACACTCAACACTGTACGGGTGTCTGGCATAAATGCCCATCACCAGAGCACGTATATATATTATTGTGCATGCGCTCATTGCTGGCATGTCAGACTCTGGATGGGCATATCTTGGCCCAAGTGCTGATCAAAATCGCATATCCAATAGTGGGGTCTGGTGCACGCATAGCCTCGAAATCACTACCACTTAGCCCAATGTGGGTCCTGGCATAGCGCCATCTCAATATCAATATAATTGTTGCGACGTGCAACCCGATTCAACATAACTCACAACATGGATCTACGGCCTACATCACTTATCAATCCGCTCAAGTCTCTATATGTCAACATCTCACAGAAACATAATCCAATTATTTAATACATAATATCATAATATCCCTCAAATACAACTCAAACTCGTTTTACGTGCAAGGGAACTAATAACATATTAGACAACACATCAAAAGTGCACAAAGACGAAGATATAATATACGGATGTAACTATCATAACTATACAATATGACTACGGCAAAGGACAATATCTCAATATGACGAAAATAGCCCTATCATGCCTCAATCAATTAAGCATGTGGTCTAGACATGATTTTTAGCATGAATAATAATTTACATAGTCATACAAATGGAGAAAACATGATAACAAAGAATCATGATAGCAAAACAAGGCATATATTAGCCTAAGAACTACCTGAATCATGAATACCTCGGTGCACGCACACACGTACGTCACCTAGCACGTGCATCACCCCCAACATATCTCAAATATCATAGTTTTGAGGGATAAATACCCTCAATTCCAACTTTAGATATCTTACTTACCTTGAACAAACCAAATCAAATACCGAGCAAGCCAAACAAAACTCTAGAAATGCTTTCATGTGCAAATCAACCTCCGAACGGCTCGAAACTAACCAAAAGCAACTCAAAAACATCAAATAATTTCATAGAAAACAAACCCAAACGATAAATGTCGAATCTTTAATCAAATACTCAAAGTCAACCAAAACGTCAACTCGGGTTCGCACCTCGAAAACTGACAAAACTCACAAATTCTGATAACCCATTCAAATGAGAGTCCAACCATACTAATTTTACACAAATTCGACTCCGAATCGCTGTTCAAATCTCAAATATTCACTTTAGAAAAGTTTAGACAAACACCCTCCCCCCCAATTTCTCTTTTAAATTCATCAATCAAATGCCAAAATCGAGGATGCAATCATGTAAAATAATCAAATCCGAGTCGAAAATACTTACCCCGGTCCATGTGATGAAATTTATCTCCAAAATTGTCCAAATCCGAGCTCCCCAACTCAAAATGTGATAAAATCAGCTCAAGGTTTGAAATAGAGTACTTTATAACACTGCCCAGCTATGTACATCGTGATCGTGATATTACCCTCGCGATCGCGTACAAGAAGAATGGCACTACCCAAAATACACATCGCGTTCAGAAACAGCCCAAGAGAACGCGATCACCATAGGAACAGATAAAGGCGAATGCGCATAGATCTACGCGAACGCGAAGACAAATTCTCCTAGCACCCATGCTGCCTCGCGATCAGGAACTCACTCTTGCGACCGCGATAGTCAAACCCCAGGGTTGCTACACTAATGCAATGATTTCATTGCTAAAGTGTAGTGATAGCACCTCAAACCTTATGCAACGGTTACAACCGCTGCAATATATTGTCTATAGTAACGGTTACACAACCATTGAAGAAAGAAGTGTTGCCATAGGCCCTATTTCCAGCAGTGCCCTTAAGCTCCGTGAACGCGATCTTCCAGTCGCAAACGCATAGAGTAAAGAACCCAGTTCCATCTTTTCATAGCGTGATTGTGTTCTCCCTCTCACGATCGCGGAGAAAGAAAAATAGCACTAGCAATTCAGAACAAAGTAGCAATCAAACATGAAGGGAAAATGGTCTGATTCCACATAGAAACTCAATTGAGCCCCTCGAGACCCCGTCCGAGCATACCAATAAGTTTCAAAAAATAACACGGACCTACTCGAGGCCTCAAATCACACATAATAATATCTAAATCATGAATCACACCTCAAATCAAGCTTAATGAACTAATCAATTTCAACTTTCAAAACTCGTGTCGAACTCAAATCAACTCGGAATAACCTCAAATTTTGCAAATAAGTTCCAAATGACATAACAAACATATTCAACTTCCCGAAATAAAAATCCATACCCGATAACATCGAAGTTAACTCCCGGTCAAACATATGAACTTTCCAAACCTTTAAATTGCCAACTTTCACCAATTAGCACCAAATCCTTCTAGAAATATCCAAATACACATCTGGGCATACGCCCAAGTCCAAAATCACCATCTAAACCTAACGAAACCATAAAAACTCCGATCCGATGTCAAATACAAAAAAGGCAAATTTGGTCAACTCTTCCAACTTAAAGCTTCCAAATTGAGAATCATTCTTCCAAATCGATCCTGAACTACTCGAAAACCATAACCGACAATACACAAAAGTCATAATATATCACATGAAGTTACTCAAGACTTCAAAACACCAAACTAAATAAAATGCTCAAATTGATTGGTCGGATCGTTACATAAAAATAAATTAAATAGGACACATATTTGAAATAATTTTTGTTTTAAAATATTTTTTCGAAAGTTATTTTTGCAAATGGTTTGATTATATTTTTGGAAAAGGTTTTTTAAAAATATCTTGAAAATAGTTTTTGGGGAGGCTCTGATGTATTTTTAATTCGGTCTAGATATGAGAATGGGAACCGATTTGATTGCGATTACGGTGTCCAACTATGTCAGCATCCAAAGTGTCGGCTCATCACATTTCTCGTATTTTCCTTTTTTCGATGATTTTAGCGTCATCGCCTCATTATTTCGGTCCCGATTCGGAGGGTCATTCAGAGGGTTGCGGCCTCAATAACTCGGGGTTATTTTCATCGGCCTATCCAAAGTGTAATACTTTATTTAGTGTCACAAACATCCAACCAATATAGTGATGTTACTTTGTCTCGAAATAGTTTTAAAGAAAAAATCTAACAGTATGGTCCTTAACAAAAATCGACTAGAGATGCCAACTATTCCAAGAAAAAGGAATAACGACCACCACGTAGGCATCCCTGGAGAAACAGTTAAGGCAACAAAGAAGAGAACAAATTATAGGAATACATCTCACACAAGGGCCAAGAAAAATCATAGATCACCCACAGCGCCTTAGGAATCGAGCTGCCAAGGCTTTAACAAACATTATGCATCAGTAAAGGCAAATGGAACAGGTTCCTCACAAGTTGCTACAAACTCCAGATGGATCCAAATAAGAACAAACCACAAGCCAACAAACCAAGATGTAAAATCTCAAGAAGTAACAAATGGATAAGGGAAGCAATAACCAATCATTTCCACATACAAAAGTAAAGGGTGCGCTATAAAGGACAAACAAAATTCAAAGACTTATTATGGGGTTTAACTTCGTAACACAACAGGATAATAGGGACAGAGCAAGTAGTCAACAAAAAAACATGTATGTCACCGGAAAACTTATCAGTTGCCGGAGTGTGTGTTCTCCGGTCAAATCTAGAGAAATGAAAGTCCATCAAATCACAGACCACAGTTAACGTCCAGACACTGGACTACAGCCACAGTTAACGTCAGGAGACAGAGTTCTACCACGTCAATAAACACCGGAGCAGCGTCAAAATAATATGCACAAAGAGGTCGCAATTAAACTATCCCGTCAACAAAATGGGAAGCCATCAGTCAACCTTTTCTGACCAAAATTTGGTCCGATCTCAAAGAGACAAAACTTAACAGTTGACAGAGCTCATTTTCTGACAATATTTTAGACTTAATGCACCTGTAGAAGAGAATATAAAATGAGAAGAATAAGAAGATAACAACAAAATGGTAGTGAGTCATCCAAGTGGACTGTTTCTGGTCAAATATGAGCATCTCCGAACAGATTTTTAAGAAAATGAGATGAAAGAACAAAGAAGTCTTCGTCGGCGGTACTTAATTTCACGGCCGGATCTAGTGTTTACCAGTCATGGGGTTTTGCCAGCGTGAAAAGAGAATGAAGAAGAGAAGGGGAAGTGAGGCAGTTGTGGGGTCGCGTTCACCAGCTAGCTGATGATCAATTCCGGCGGCGACAACTGGTTAGATTGAGAGAGATTGGAGAGAGAACAAAAGAGATGAAGGGAGGGGCGGCTGATATGCCCAAAATGAGAGAGCCCACAAAATATATTTAAGGTTTCTAGCTTAAAACATCTGATGGAATAGTGTGTAGTATGTGTATATATTTTATATAGTGAATACGTATAAGATAATATGTGGTCCTCATTTAATTTAAAATAAAGGTAATGCAAAATCAAAAATATGTGGTCAAAAGTAAAACCACCAATTCAAAACCATGGGCAAAACTATGGACCAAATACCGGATACACTTTTTATTATCTGTGTATGTATGTATATCGGTGTAATTTAGCTAGCTTATAAGAGAAGACAAAACAATGGTCTTGTCACATCGGATGTTGACGAGACATTGGATTTGACTAGTCCTGATCTGTATTTTAAAATAAATCCCACCGGCTTTCATGTAATTAATAAACTGTGTTACAAATTAAAAGATAATTATATAATTTAAAAATACGGCTTGTAAATTATTAAAATTCCAACTACTACAATAATTGTAGTAATTATTATTTATTTTTGAAGGATAACAAATTGATAGAAAATCCTAGTATTTGAAAAGTAGGGCAATTATCAATAAATTATTTTAAATTTTATAAAAATGCACTAATGTGGTAGTAATTAACTAATTGCAACAAATGATAAAAATTCCTATATTATAAGAATAATTATTAATAAATTGTATTAAAGCTAAAAATGTGTAAAAGACAATATTTTATCATTTTTTGACTAGGAAGCTTGTAGAAGTTGTCAAAATTGAGTGTTAGCAGACGTTAATTGTGGTGTTTTGAGTCTTGAAATAATAGGTATCTGGACTTGTTGGTAGGATTGGATGGGAATCTAGAAGGCTCGGGTGTGTTTCGGATTGGTTTCGGACCATTTGGGAATAATTTTGTAAGTGCATCAGAGATGCGGAAGATTGGGCGCAGATGCGTGGTTGCATGTAATGACCCAATCGGTCGTTTTGAGCATTTGTATTTTGTCAGTTGTTTGAAGTTTTGAGTATCTTAATATGATATATTATGACTTGTGTGAATCATCGGTTTTGGGTTTCAGGTGATTCGGGATTGATTTGGAAGAATAATTCTCAACTATGAAGCTTTAAGTTGGAAGAGTTGACCAAGTTTGACTTTTGTGTATTTGAGCTCAGATCGATGTTTTGATGGATTTGTTAGGTCCGGATGGTGATTTTGGACTTAGACGTATGCCCCGATTTGCATTTTGATACTTCTAGAAGGTTTTGGCACTATTTGGCAAAAGTTGGCAATTTGAAGGTTTGGAAAGTACATAGATTTGACTGGGAGTTGACTTTGATGTTATCGGGTTCAGATTGTTGTTTCTAGAGTTGGAATAGGTTCAATATGTCATTTGGAACGTGTATGCAAAAATTGGATTCATTTCGGATTGGTTAGGCTTGAATCGGACGCTTGGTTCGAAGTTTAAGAACTTAAGAGATTGATCTTGATCAACGATTCGTGGTTTTGATATTATTTTTTGTTATTTGAGGACTCGAGTAGGTCCGTATTATGTTTTGGGACTTGTTGACCCTTTTTAGTTGCCGATGTTTTGCTACAGGGGTGTGAATCGTGATTGCAAACCTTTGGGTTACGGTCGCGAAGAGCAAATATCTATTTGGGCTTAGTGAATCTCTATCGCGGAAGCCTTTCTCGTGATCGCGTAGAAGATTTCTGTTGTAATAAGACTGACTTTAAAAGCTTATATCTTGCAATCTGTAAGGAATTTAGAGATGATCCAAAAAGTAAAAGTTGTAGCCCTTTGTGTCTACTTTTTAGAAAATTAAACTGTTTGTAATTTGGAGTTTTGTAAAATATGTTATGGCCATTATACTAGAGGTTGTCTGGAAGAGTTGGGCAAGCTTGTTGAAATTTCTTCATCGCAATCGTGGGGCCATGGCCTTGATCGTGAAGGGTAAAAACTGTGCTGGAATATATTTTGAATCGCAATCGCAAGGTTGGTGACCATGATCGCGAAGACCCTTGGCAGTGCATTGAAACATCAAATTTCTGGATTTTGAGTTTAATTTCTTCACTTTTTGAGTTCTTGGAGCACAAGTAAGACGATTTTGGACGAGATAAACACTCAAATCTTTGAGGGTAAGTAATTTTATCTTTATTTTGATCATATATTTTAGTTTTTCATGGATTATTAAACCTAAATTAAGGATTTGAAGAGAGAAATTGGGGGTCTTTGTCTAAACTTTCCTAAAGTGAATATTTGGGGTTTGAATATCGATTCGGAGTTGGATTTGTGTGAAATTAGTATGGTTGAATTCGTAATTGAATGGGTTGTCGAAATTTGTGAGTTTTGTCGGATTTCGAGGTGTGAGCCCGGGTTTGACTTTTTAGTTGACTTTGAGTATTTAATTAAAGATTCGATATTTATCGCTTGGGTTTGTTTCCTAAGGCATTATTTAATATTTTTGAGTTGCCTTTGGCTTAAAGGTTGATACATGCGAGATGGCATTTCTAGAGTTGTGTTTGGTTTGTTCGATATTTATTTTGGCATGTTTGAGGTAAGTAGCTTATCTAAACTTGGTTAAGGAACTAGTTGCCTTAATTATTTTTGATAGCTACGTGCTATGGATGCACATATGTGTGGGGTTTGAGCTCATGTGCAAGCACCAGGGTATTCATCATTGTTCAGGGCAGTGCTTAGTCTATGATATGCCTAGAATTGACTGTTAAGCTTTAATTTGTGATGTTTCTCATACTTCTAACCTTGTTGTTAACTATTTGATCTATGTTTGGGGATTACATAGAGGCTAATTTCCTAAATGAACTTGAAAATTAAACTTTTCGTGATGCAATTGCCAATTTGAGCTATGATAGCACACTTTACACATGCCTACACTTTAGCATGTCATTATACAAGTCCAGGAGCATGAAATTTAATAATCATTCATTATATACATGTATTCTTGTATTATTGCTTCTATATGATATGATTTAGACTGGATGTTTGTGACCATGCCAGGAGGATTGTGTTATTATGCCTATGCCCACACCGGATGGACTGTATTGTTATGCTCGCGACCACACCAGACAGATTGAGATATAGCATGTGACCACGCCAGGCGGATTATGATATAACATTTGACCACGCCAGGCGGATCTGTCATATTGAGCTAGTGACTACGTCAGGCGATTATGATATTGAGTGTGTGAACATGCCGGACGGATTATGATATTGAGCCTGTGACCACGCTGGGCTGGTAGCAAGTTTAATTGGTCGTGCTTGCATGTGGATAAGGATCCATCCCCCTAGGGTCACCCTCTCATATTTCTCTCTTGATGGTGTACACGCGGATTGTGAGAAACTGATAGGTTTGTGGTTGATATGAGCTCTGGGACAGCTGGTTACTGTTATTTGGATCGGGTTGCATGCCGCACCAGGCCATATTGGCTTATTGTTATTTGGATTGGGTTGCGTGCTCCAATGGACTGATATCTGGTTATTGAATTTCATCTTTACTTGCAATTTCCTTGATTGTTTACCTGATTTACTTGCATATCTTCCTTATATGTTGGATTGTTGACTGGGCAGAACACTTTAAAATAAAGAATTATGAGTACCAAGGTGGTTTTACCTGAGAATTTTCTTGATTTGATCATATGTATGTTCTATACTTGTTGAATTTATGAACTATATAGGGACATCGACTATTATTTATAATTCTTGCTTTGAATACCTCGCCGAGGTTAGTTATGATACTTATTGTGTATGTGGGGTCGGTTGTAGTCATACTACACTTCTGCATTTTGCGTGCAGATCTTGGAGCCGATGTTTCTGCCTCTGGCAGGAGCTGGCATTAGAAGCGTACCTTATATTTGGACATAGCTATCACTTGTCCTTGGTAGTTTTAAAGTTGTAATCTATTATGTATATTTCAAACAGATGTTGTAAATATTATTTCATGTCAGCTTTGTAAATCTAAGTCTTAAGGGCTCATGACTTGTACTACCAGTTATTGGGTTATTGTATAAAATTTCAATTATTTCATTTGTTGATCCCTTATTATTCTCAATTTAATTGTGTTGAATATTAGTTGGCTTACCTAGCAGGTTGGGTTGGGTGCCATCATGACTAGTAGATTTTGGGTAGTCATAAGTTGGTATCAAAGCTCTAGGTTCATAGGTTATACGAGTCATGAGCAAGTGTCTAGTAGATTCTGGCGGATCGGTATGATGACGTCCATACCTATTTTCGAGAGGCTACAGGGCATGTAGGAAAATTTCCCAACTTTCATTCCCTATCGTGCAACATTGAGTTAACTTGAAGTGTATCTCTTGAAATTCCTTCCACTCACTCGTATGTTATGTGAGCGCTCGGTATCAGCTGTGCATTGATGACTAGTGATTCCATGGATGAGATGCGAGATGCATTTTCTGTGTTTTGGACATGGGCCATTCTGGAGGACTAGAGGCCGGGTTTTAGCCGCAGCTTGAGCTCGATGGTTTCATGTAATGTCCCGATTGGTCATTTTGAGAATTAGCACTACGTTCGGTGGCTTATGGTCTCGAGCATCTTCATATTACGTGTTATGACTTGCGTGTGTGGCCGAGTTTAGTTTTCGGATGAGTCGGGGTCAATATGGAAGAAGGACTCTTGTTGTAGGAGCTTAAGTGGTAAGAGTTAACCGGAGTTTTGACTTTTATGTATATGACTCCGAAATAGTGTTTTGATGATTCCAATAGTTTTGTATGGTGATTTTGCACTTAGGCGTGCGTCTGGATTTGGATTTGGAGGTCCGTAGGGTAATTTAAAGCATTTCGGCTAAACATTTGAAAGTTAAAGCTTTGAAGGGTTGAGTGGTTTGCCCGAGAGTTGACTTTGGTGATATCGGGCTCGGATTGTAGTTCCAAGAGTTGGATTAGCTCTGTTATTGCATGTGGGACTTGCATGCAAAATTTGGCGTCATTTCGGGTTGATTTGACACGTTTGGGCACGAGTTTTGGAAGTTAGTAGATTTGAAAGTTCCTAAGTTAGATTCGTGGTGCGATTTGTAGTTTTTGTGTTGTTCGAAGTGATTTAAGGCCTTGAGTAGGTCCACGTTGTGTTATGGAACTTGTTGGTACGTTCGGACGGGGTCCCGGGGGTCTCGGGTGTGTTTCGGATGGGTTTCGGATCGTTTGGAGCATGTTGGGTGAGGCTGGTATAGGGCAGTTCTGGTGTGGTCGCACCTGCGGACCACTGGGTGCAGGTGCGATGGTCCACAAGTGCGATGATCGTAGAAGCGAGATTGAAGGCGCAAAAGCGAAACATGAAAGGCTGAGGTTGGATTGCAGAAGCAGGTGTTGTTACGCGCCTGCGACCTCGCAGGTGCGGTGCCTGGAAAAGTAGAGGCGAGGTTTTGCGCAGATGCGTGGATGATGTTCGCACCTGCATTAGCGCAGAAGCGGGTCTTTTTCAGCAGGTGCGATGAGCGACCTCCAATGATTCTCCGTAAAAGCGGATGTTTTGTCGAAAATGCGATGCCGCAGAAGCGGCTAATGCGTCGCGGGTGCGATCGTGCCTGGGCAGAATCATATAAGTTGAGGGTTTGGCCATTTCCTCCATATTTTGAGTTGTAGACCTCGGATTTGAGCGATTCTTCATGGGTTTGCAAGCAACTCTTTGGGGTAAGTGTTATTTACCCGAAATTGATTATACTTCATGATTTCATCTCTATTTTTAGTATTAAATTAGTGTTTTGAGTTGAGAAAAATGGAAATTTTTAAAGAAATCTTTCAAAATGTAAAATCATGATATGAAGAATGAATTGATGTCGGAAATTGATAATTTTGGTATGGTTGAACTCGTATCGGAATGGGTGTTCGGATTTTGTAAATTTTATCGGGTTCGGAGGTGCGGGCTTAGGGTTCGACTTTTGGGCTAACTTTTAGTTTTTGTTAAAGATTGAAGCTTTATTATCCGAAATTATTTTCTATGAGTTTTGTTTATGAATTGAAGTTATTTTGGCTAGATTTGAGCCGTCCGGAGGTTGTTTCACTCGAGAAGGTCATTTTAGAGTAACGGTCTAGATTCTTTGAGGTAAGTATCTTGCCTAACTTTGGGGGGGGGGGGAATTACCCCTTAGGATGCGAGTCTTTTAAGCTAATTGTGTCATGTGAAGGCCGTGTACGCGAGATGATGAGTACGTGCTCGGGCTTATTCGTAGCAATTTGACCGTTTAGGGCTCTTAGGTTCTTATGTCCATTAAATATGATGTTGTGTTGTCTTGTTAAATTCTCCATTTACTAAATCCACCCTTACGTGTCTTATTTGGAATAAATTGCTCCATGTTTTACTCTTATTGCCGATTTAACTCTTATTTGCCTTAACTGAAGTTGTTTCTTCTTTTATTGTTATGCTATCCTTTCCGTAATTGTTTATCCTTGATTGAAGTTTTGTTACCCCTTGTCATTGCTGACTTACCCTTAATTGGAGTCATTGATTCATTTTATCCCTCTTATCGTTGAATTGTACTTATGTGGAATCATTGCTACCCAATATCTGTTCCTTGTCTTTGATTGTTGTGTTTCTTAGCATACTACTAATTGCTTTCCTCCGTGTTGCACTATTTGCTCAGTTCTATGTAGCTAATTTTGTTGTGCTAATCGTTGTTTCAACTTCATTGCTAGTTTTGATACTCTGTACATTTTGTGGTGATCGTTTATTATGTGCCATTCATTTTCTCCACTCTTATCGGTTGACTTGAAATGTGGTAGTACACTTGCACAAGCATACACGTGGTTAAATCACCCTATCGATTTAAGTGGATGAATCCTGACGTTGTTGACCATAACATATAATCATATTTATTTGCCTTCTGTGTGAGAGTTGTTCTCTTGGCACGTGATTCGTCCGTGCGGTTGTGAATTGTAATGTGGGTAGAAGATGCCAAGTGATTAGGGTTCAAGAATTAGGACCCGTGAGCCGTGATTTTTCAAGTTCGGTAGCTCATGGAAATTCTTGAACAGATATGGTGTGAAAGTGATTGTTCGTATTGAGTTGTTGCTGGTTTTCCTTTATTTGGTTTCATCGGACTTAAACTGTAATCAGCTTACTCTACAGCATTATCACCTAACTGCTTCCTGTTAAATATTGTTGTTATTAGTGTATCATTGTTATTAGTGTTCAAGTTTTTTAGGCCGGTAGGTGTCTTGCCTGTCCCTCGTCACTACTCCACCGAGGTTAGTCTTATACTTACTAGGTACCACTGTGGTGTACTCATACTACGCTTCTGCACATTTTTGTGCAGATCCAGGTGCCACGGTTGTTGTTGAATATTAGCTGGCTGGTCGAGCTGTGGAGACTCAAGGTAAACCTATCATCGCGTTCGAGGCCTCAGAGTCACCTTCTGATTTCGTATTTGTACCATTTTATTTCCATTCCGAATAGTTGTACTTAAGGATTCTCTTAGCGAACTCATTAGAGCTTATGACTTGTATTACCGATTTTGGGAATTGTAATTTGTATAAAAATTTTATCTCGTATATTTTTCATTTGATGGTTGAATTCTTCTGTTTATTTAGTAAGTGTAAGGCTTACCTAGTCTTAGAGACTAAGTGTCGTCACGACATCCTACGGAGGAATATTTGGGTCCTGACAAGTTGGTATCAGAGCTCTAGGTTCATAGGTGTTACGAGTCATAACCGAGTTTAGTATAGTCTTGTAGATCGGTATGGAGACTTCTGTACTTATCTTCGAGAGGCTACAAAACTATTAGGACAGTTTCACTTCCTTTATTCCTATCGCGCGAGTTTGTTGATCTCAGATTTGAACCTTTGTAATTCTACTCTCTCACAAATGGTGAGGACACGAGCTGCAGTTACCGACAATGCTGCTCCCAGAGCCGGCGTTGCTAGGGGCCGGGGTAGAGACCGGGGACGAGCATGTGCTACAGCCAGAGCACCTGTTAGAGCAGCTGATGAGGAGCCACTAGTAGCTCCTGTTGGGGGACAGGTACCGGAGGTACCTATTGTGACCCCAGGACTTCAGGAGACTTTATCACAGTTCCTGAGCATGTTTGGTACATTGGCTCAGGCGGGGTTGATTTTTGTTGCACCAGCTACTTCACAGATCGGAAGAGGAGCTCAGACTCACGCTGCCCGTAATCCAGAACAACGAGTCCATGTTGGTTAGGTTTCAGGTGTCATGCCGACACAGCCACTTGTCCCAGTTCAGCTCGTGGTTAGGGCAGCAACATATGAGGAAGAACAGCGTAGACTTGCGAGGCTCAAGAAGTAACACCCTCCTACTTTCAGTGCTTTGGATTCAGAAGATGCACATGTGTTCCTAGGGGAGTGCTACTGTATTCTCCATGCTATGAGTATTGTGGAGACAAGTGGGGTTGCTTTTACTATGGTACAGCTTAAGGGAGCAGCATATCAGTGGTGGCGAGCGTATGAGTTGGGTAGTCCAGCCGATACAGCTTCACTTTCATGGGTTCAGTTTTCAGAGGTGTTCTTGAGAGAGTTTGTTCACAAGACCCTTCAGGATGCATGGCATGTGGAGTTTAAGAAGATGCACTAGGGCACTATGTCAGTGTCAGAGTATGCCGTTATGTTCAATGAATTTCCTAGACATGCACTTACATTGGTTTTTACAGTTAGAGAGTGAGTCCGTAGGTTCATTAGAGGACTCAGTCATGATATCCGGTTCAGCATGGCTCGGGAGTTGGAGTCGGATGTTCCATTTCAGCAGGTAGTAGATATCACTCGCCAATTGGGGGACATACGGAGTCAAGAGAGAGAGGACAAGGAGGCTAGGAGGCCTCGTATATCGGAGATACCTATTAGTTCCTATTTTGGAGGCAGGGTACGGTATGGTAGAAGGTTTTGTGGGTTAGCCAGTTCAGTTTGCACTTTACGCTTCGCACGGTGTTTCAGGTACCCATGGGTCTCAAAGTACCCGTACCGTACAGATTCCACAACCACGTCAGTAGAGAGGTTACTTTGAGTGTAGAGATATCAGCCACATAGTGTGAGATTGTTCCATACTCCGTACAGATGTGTCACAGTAGATATTCAGGCTATGAGTTCTGCTTCAGTTGGTGATATCCCTTCACCGCCAGCTTGGGGTGTAGGTCAAGCGATTAGACGGTGCCTAAGAAGGGGAGGCCCGACCTGGTGATATGTTTTCTACGGTATGGCTGAGGCCGTTGCACCAGATGATGTCGTACAGATATGGTTTCAATTTGTTGTAAAGGAGCATCATTCGTATTTTGGTTATGGTTCTGCTTATTAGGGTGAGTCCTACTATCTTACTTCACACATGGGTGAGTTTCGTGATCTTGTACTCTACGTATGTGTTTACCCCTGTCGGGAGATTCTATAGTGGTAGCCTATGTCTATCATGTTGTTTTAATTCATTATTGAGATCTATGAGACTAGAAGTGAATTTTTATTACTCATTACGGTAGTTTTAATGTGATTTTCGGAGGGTTGGTTACGATTTGTGGTTTAGATGTTCTACTATTGTGGGAGTTCAGTATGTGTTGTGATTTTGTTGGAGGAATTGAATTATTGGAAGGTTTCAGTTGGCATGATGTGTATTCTACTTGCGATTCAGAGTTGAGGGTAAGACCCTTACGGTGTCATGTGTTTCGATGTGTTTCAACCGTGCTGTGTGCCGTGATGGAGTTATATCAGGATGAGATCCTTGCAATTTGTTCATATGTTTTGATTCTCCCTTGTGTAATTGGTTCATAGTATGGTACTGATAGGGAGTGGTGCCTGTCAGGCTTGTTTGATAGTTCCTTCATGTGTTTCCTTGTATATTCAGTCATATTCGCGTTATGCTTATTGGGTTTTAGCTTGTGAGGTGTGTGCCCAGGCGGCGTTAGATGTGACTTGTTGATTTGGGTGAATAGTTATGAGGTCTTCATGTTTCTGGCATCATTGTTGGTGTGTGAAGGTTTGTAACAGGGTTCTAAAGGATATAAGGCTAACTGCCGGTACAGGATTTGATTATGGGCAGCTACCGTGGATAGAGTTGTTGTTAAGGGAATATGTGTGATGTGTTACATCGTGTGGTTGTACCTTCTAGGTGTAGGCATAAGTTGTTGTAGCTGTTTGAGGATGGTGTTATGTGTTGATGTGGGAATCGAGTCTTTTGGGAAGGATTAGATGGTGAGAATTTTGGTTCTAAGGTTATCAGTATGATTGAAAGAAATAATTTTAAGTTGGGACGGTGTCGTCGGGCCTATATGGATTGGGGTGACGTGGGATCACCTGCGGGTGTATGTACGGTAAGTTCACTCAGTGATTTGATGACTTCGGAATGGTTCTTAACACTTTCAAGGACGAACATTTGTTTAAGAGGGGGAAAATGTAACGACCCGACCGGTTGTTTTGAGAATTAGCACTCTGTTCGGTGGCTCAAGGTCTCGAGCAGCTTCGTATTACGTGTTATAACTTATGTGTGTGGCCGAGTTCAGTTTTGGGATGAGTCGGGGTCAATTTGGAAGAAGGACTCTTGTTGTAGGAGCTTAAGTGGTAAGAGTTGACCGGAGTTTTGACTTTTGTGTTGACGACTCTGAAATGATGTTTTGATGATTCCAATAGCTTCGTATGGTGATTTTGGACTTAGATGTGTATCCGAATTTGGATTTGGACGTCCGTAGGGTAATTTAAAAAATTTCGACGAAACATTTAAAAATTGAAGCTTTGGAAGGTTGAGAGGTTTGACCGAGAGTTGACTTTGGTGATATTGGTCTCGGATTGCGGTTTCGAGAATTGGATTAGCTCCTTTATGCCATTTGGGACTTGCATGCAAAATTTGGCATCATTCCGTGTTGATTTGATATGTTTCGGCACGAGTTTTGGAAGTTGGAAGAATTGAAAGTTCCTAAGTTTGATTCGTGGTGCAATTCATAGTTTTGGCAATTGTTTGATGTGACTTGAGGCCTCTAGTAGGTCCGCTCTGTGTTATGGAAGTTGTTGATACGTTTGGACGGGGTCCCGGGGGCCATGGGTGTGTTTCGGACGGGTTTCGGATCGTTTGGAGCATGTTGGGTGAGGCTGGTATTGGGCACTTCTGGTGTGGTCGCACCTGTGGACCACTGGGCGTAGGTTCGATGGTCGCAGAAGAGAGATTGAAGGTGTACAAGCGAAACTTTAAAGGCTAAGGTTGGATCGCAGAAGCGGGTATTGTTGCTTGCCTGCGACCTCGCAGGTGCGGTGCCTGGAAGCGCAGAGGCGAGGTTTTGTGCTGATGCATGGATGATGTTCGCACATGCGTTAGTGTAGAAGCGGGGCTTTTTTCGCAGGTGTGATGAGCAGCATTCAGTGATTCTCCGCAAAAGTGGATGTTTTGTCGCAAATGCGACGCCGTAGAAGCAGCTAATGCGTCGCAGGAGCGATTGTGCCTGGGCAAAATCATATAAGTCGAGGGTTTGTCCATTTTCTCCATATTTTGAGTTGTAGACCTCGGATTTGAGCGATTATTCATGGGTATTTCAAGAAAATCTTTGGGGTAAGTGTTCTTCACCCGAAATTAATTATACTTCCTGATTTCATATCTATTTCTAGCATTAAATTAGTGTTTTGAGTTGAGGAAAATGGGAATTTTTGAAGATATCTTTCAAAATGTAAAATCATGATTTGAAGGACGAATTGATTTCGGAAATTGATAATTTTGGTATGGTTGAACTTGTATCGGTCTGAGTGTTCGGGTTTTGTAAATTTTATCTGATTCCGAGATGCGGGCTCAGGATTCGACTTTTGGGTTGACTTTTAGTTTTTGTTAAAGATTGAAGCTTCATTATCCGGAATTGTTTTCTATGAGTTTTATTTATGTTTTATAAGTATCTTGCATAACTTTGTGTGGGAGAATTACCCCTTAGGATGTGAGTCTTTTGTGCTAATTGGGTCATGTGAAGGTCGTGTACGCGAGGTGACGAGTACGTGCTCGGGCTTATTCGTAAAAATTTGATCGTTTAGGGCTCTTAGGTTCTTATGTCCATTAAATATGAAGTTGTGTTTTCATGTTAAATTCCCCGTTTACTAAATCCACCCTTATGTGTCTTATTTGAAATTAATTGCTCCATGTTTTACTCTTATTGTTGATTTAACTCTTATGTGCCTTAACTGAAGTTGTTGCTTCTTTTATTGCTATGCTATCCTTTCCGTAATTGTTTATCCTTGATTGAAGTTTTGTTATCCCTTATCATTGTTGACTTACCCTTAATTGGAGTCACTGATTCATGTTATCCCTCTCATCGTTGAATTGTACTTATGTGGAACCATTGCTACCCAGTATCTCTTCCTTGTTGAGTTATTGCCTTGTTGTACCATTATTTCCTGTTGTGTCCTTCCTTGTGAGCTCGTTCTTCCTTCTCTTTGTGTTCTGGAGTTCCTGAGTTGATTTACTTATCGTACTCTTGTGTTATGGTCGTTGTTGCTACTGTATTCAGTATTGTGTTGCACGAAGTTTCTGCCGTGCGGTTGTTATTGTGTTTGCATGAGGTTTATGTCGTGCGATTGTTATTGTGTTTGCACGAGGTTTCTACCGTGCAGTTGTTATTATGGTTGCACGAGGTTTCTGTCATGCGGTTCTTATTGTGGTTTCACGAGGTTTCTGTCATGCGATTGTTATTGTGTTTGCACTAGGTTTCTGTCGTGCGGTTGTTATTGTGTTGCACAAGGTTTCTGTCGTGCTGTTATTTTTATTGATACACCTGTGGTGAGATAAGGTGGGCTTGAAACGTGTGGCTAGTAGGGGAACTACTAAAAGCCATGCGGTGTGATAAGGTGGGCTAAAACGCAAGATGCTATTTCGAAAAAAATAATTTTTTTAAAAACTAAATATAAAGGCTCCCGCGATGGTATAAGAAAAGTTGTGATTTATTTTACAATTTGAGACTACGAGGTGGTACCTCGGGAGTGCTCTTGTTGTCATTTTCCATTTCTGTCCACTTGTCTTTGATTGTTGTTTTTCTTAGCATACTACTAATTGCTTTCCTCCGTGTTGCATTATTTGCTCTGTTCTATGTATCTAATTCTGTTTTGCTAGTCGTTGTTTCAACTTCATTGCTGCTTTTATTACTATGGACATTTTGTGGTGATCATTTATTATGTGCCATTCATTGTCTCCACTCTTATCTGTTGACTTGAACTATGGTAGTATACTTGCACAAGCATATACGTAGTTAAATCACCCTATCGATTTAAGGAGATGAATCCTGGTGTTGTTGACCATTACATGTACTCTTGTCTATTTGCTTTCTGTGTGAGTGTTTTTCTCTTGGCACGTGAGTCGTCCGTGCAGTTATGAATTGTAATGTGGGCACAAGATTCCAACTGATTAGGGTTCAAGAATTGGGACCCGTGAGCCGTGATGTTTCAGGTTCAGTACCTCGTGGAAATGCTTGAACAAATATGGTGTGAAAGTGGTAGTTCTTATTGAGTTGTTTCTGGTTTTCCTTTATTTGGTTTCATCGTACTTAGATGGTGATCAGCTTACTCTACAACATTATCACCTGACTGCTTCCTGTTAAATATTGTTGTTATTAGTGTATCATTGTAAGTATTAATTTGTATTCCTCATCCTGGTTAGCTTTATATTAATATTGTTTCCTCTGTTAATTAACCTTCACACTTGTTCAGGTTGTTTAGTCCGGTAGGTCTCTTGAGTGTCCCTCGTCACTACTCCACCGAGGTTAGTCTTGATACTTACTGGGTACCGTTTTGGTGTACTCATACTATTATTAGTTGGATGGTTGAGCTGTGGAGACTCAAGGTAAACCTGTCGTCACGTTCGCAGGCCTCGGAGTCACCTTTTGATTCCGTATTTGTACTGTTTGATTTCTATTCCGAATAGTTGTACTTAAGGATTCTCTTAGCGAACTCAGTAGAACTTATGACTTGTACTACCGGTTTTGGGAATTGTAATTTGTATAAGATTTTTATCTCGTATATTTTTCATTTGGTGGTTGAATTTTTATGTTTATTTAGTAAGTGTTAGGCATACCTAGTTTTAGAGACTAGGTGCCGTCACAACATCCTACAGAGCAAAATTATGGTCGTGACATTTCAACTGTACGAGTATGTGATTTTGGACTTATATGACTGGTAGTGTCCCTAGGAGTGGGAGTGGCAGCTTAGTGAGTAGTTGGATAATTATATGATTAGTATTATATTACTACGGGATGTTCTTAGATGGTTTGGATTTGACGAGAAGAATTTCAATCGGGATGTGAAAGGACTATGGATGCTTGATTTCTATCTTGATGTGTTGTACAGTCTCAGGTTACGAGTGTGCTGAGAATCTTTCACGTTGTTCAATTGTGGGTTGAAGTAGACCCTTATGTCTTGTTGACGAGTTCATACTCGAAACGATTAAGCGATTGCATATTGGTTGTGGTCATGAAAGGATATAGAGATAGGCTGGTTGAGGCTAAGCATATGGCTTCTCTCCTACGATATGTACTGATGTTATGTGATTGTTTTGATGATTATGTGGAGAGTTTCTTTCTACTAGTGGGTTATATGTGTTGAAATTAGAGTTTGGACCGCTTGAGGAAGTTGACTTGATTGTCACAAGGATGAATGTGAGCTTAGCAGATGATTTGAGGTATTTTATTATTTCTATTACATGAGCTTGTAAAGGATTTAGTTGAATTACAGTGGGGGATCATGACAGTTATGGGGTAAAGGTATTGTGGGTTATCAGATGTTGTGTTCTATGGATTTGAGCCAAGTGGGGGAGTTTGTTATCAGCGATCAGATTGCATAATTATGTGTTGTATTGGTTTAGGTGTGAGGTAGGATTGTGGATCAGTTATGACTTGTAGAGGATGAGTTCGACAATGACTCGAGTAACGAAACGATTGGATACATGATATATTACACTTTACGAGTAAACGAAAATCATAGGATGAATTTGGTTTGTTATTCGTGATGGATGTAGTGTGCATGGAGTAGGGATTTACTCGGTTGCGTTAAGGTGGGGCTACTTCTTTGGTGTTAGTGTGCTAACGGAGCACAGGTCGTTCGGCTCGTTTTGGTGGTACATTAGAGAATAGAGCAGAGCGGATGACTCTCGAAAAAGTTTCAATAATTTTAGAGTTATATGTAGTGTTTGAGGAATTTTCCTATATTCTTGTACATGGCTAAGATCTGAGATTCGTATTGGGATGGTATCGAGATTTGCAGTAATTCTGTGTCGTTGTGGATTCAACATTTCGATTTCAGAGAGATTAAAGAGAATAACTCCAGATTCATAAGGTCTCTTTAGAGTGGGTATTTCATATGCGGTATTTTGGATGCTTATGAGGGAATACAGTAGCTTATAGGCTTCAGGGCGACATGGTTTCATGATAGGATCTCTTGTAGTGAGCTTTGGGTTAAGGATCGTACTGTACTGGCAAGGAGCATTGTTAAATTGAAGGCAATTCGGAAGGAACTCAGAGAAATAGGACAGCTTGCTGGCGGATCAGATCAGCATGATAAAGGATATAATCGATTCTTTTGGTTCTTACGATGTGGTGAGTCTATACAGGTATCTTATGGCAAATACTCTTGGGCTTGGTGACCTGTGTGACTTGTTTGAGCTAGAGAATTCAGTTCTGATGGTTTGGTTATGTGCAAATGGGTTTCGTAGAGTTCTTGATTATTTCTACAACAGCTTGAGATGGATGTCCTCTACGAGCATGGAGGAGTTTGTTGTGTGTTGTGATTTTCTCTTGGGTGAGATCAAGTGGAAGGCTTCTGGATGATTGAGTATGTATCTTGCTTGTGACTCAGAGTTGATAATGGGATGCTCGTGCTTTCGTATGATGGTATGTTAGAGGCGGTGCGTCGTGTGGGATTGAGATTTGCAGGTGCAAGTTTACAGTTCAGTTTCGAAAGAAAGGTCATAAGTTCTAGACAGCATAGACAATTTTAGATACTTAGAAGAATGCCGGCATTATCTTGTATCACTTGAGAAGATTGCGCATTTCACAAGGTGCCATGTGTTTTGACTTGCGAATGCTTGACTGGTATTACGGTAATCTCCTGGTTAATTGATTGTCGACGTTCATATTTTTCTATTTGGCATGGAAGAATTAAGGAAGCATTTCTCGTTGAATGATTATGTATGTAAGATGCGTCAGTCACTTGAGCAGTTGAGTTTGGATCAGATATGGAGATTTTGAATTCTCGTGATTTGGATACTGAGAGTATCAGAGGCAGATTATTTCTTGGTTGTGGACTGCAATGATATGGCCAAGTTAGCCAGCTGATGGTATGTGTTGTGGATGGGTTCCAGTGGATCTTTGGAAAAGTTATCTACTCAGTTAAGAAGGATGGGAATGGATTTGGACGCCACTGGTAGGCATAATGAGGATGTGTATTCTACACCGGGTCGGATTTGTTGACTCAACACCGTTATTATTGAGGGGTGTGTCATTCAGTTAGAGTTGAGCTTATTAGTGTTCTGATATATTCTATGTGTTACTCTTGTATGCTATAATAAGTTGTGATCTGTTGGTTATTTGCACACATGATGCGGTTTTGTTTGGGCCTTGTAGTAGAATTCGAGCGAGATGGCTCTTGGGGTATTGAATGGTTGATTTCATCTTGGCTATGGTTTTTTCGGGTTGTAGTATATTATTCTATTCATTGCTCCATGTTTATTGTCATGCACTTCGTGTACTTGATGCTGATTTTCATGTGGTTGTTGTTTTTAAGCACTAGGACTTAAGGTATTTCATGTGAACCGATGTTTGGATTGGGTCACTCATCGCAACAGAGTTATGTTAGGTTATGATCATTTGGATTGATTTTGTGAGTTTTGGTTCTCCCTGTGTAATGGGTTTATAGCGTTGTGCTTGAGGTGGAACCTGTTGAGATTGCGGAACGGTTCTCTCATTTGAGTCATTTTTCATTTTTGGGTACATTTGAGTTGTTGCTTATAGGTGCACGGATTGTACGATCTGTGGCTTGGGGTTGTATTGGTGTAGCATGTCAGTGGGCAGCTTGTATTTGATGAGATGAGGTCATTGAACCTAGAATGGGTGCTATCTGATTTGATTACGGTA
The DNA here is from genome assembly GCA_000715115.1 of Nicotiana otophora. Taxonomy (NCBI): domain Eukaryota; kingdom Viridiplantae; phylum Streptophyta; class Magnoliopsida; order Solanales; family Solanaceae; genus Nicotiana; species Nicotiana otophora. The sequence continues at coordinate 243,717 of AWOL01S0014880.1, read as the reverse complement.
AGTTTGCAAGAACAAGTTCACTAATCAGCTTAGAATTTGACTATAGGTCTTGTTCGATGAGAGAACTCCACGACTTGTTGATCTGATGAAGGGTTGTGAGTTTCTGCATGTTTCCTTCACCATTAGCAGTGTACGAAGGGTTAGAACAATATTTCATATGATATGAGGTCTGTTACCGGTACCGAGTTTGTTATTTGGTAGCTATTGTGATCGGAAGTTATTGCTACGAGCAATGTTTTAAAAGGCGGGGGCGTGAGGCGAGGCGTTTTACCTCTGACGAGGTGGGGCGTAAGTCTCACGGATCTTTAAATTTTACTAATTTCAAGAATTTTAAGAACACATAAAATAAAAAATAATTATAAAAATTACATTAAAATCACAAAATTATAACAAATAATCTATTTAAAATAGTTATAAATTATAATTCAACTATGAATAATACGAAAAGTATGACATATATCATAATATGCAAATTAGCTACAACGTCATTACAACTCCAACATCAAAAGTAATGTATTCGATGCAAAATCTTATATGTATCTTAAGGAGTAATGAATTTCGAAAGAATTTCGGTATTATAATCTGATATTTTTTAAAATACTCCTTTTATTTAATATGCTTTGCATTTGAAAGAGAATTTATATAAATACATAATTGATAATTTAAATATGATTCTCTAGCATCATTTATTTTTAAGTTTCAACAAGTTAATAAAGTGACACATAATTCACCATACTATACCATGATAACTAATTATTTGTAAATAATTACTAGCTAATACTAAGCTATTAAATTAATAAGTATTGTATCTCGTAAACGTAAAACAAGATATTTAGGAAAATAATTATAAAACAAATTATGGAATATTATATAATAAAGACATAACAAAAGTTAATAAATAAATACTTTTAAAGGAAAGATTTATTTAAAATTTACTATCATAGCAGTCTTAGTGGATAACGTGCAATAATGTTTATTTTAATTATGAGATAAAATGCTCTCATTTTAATGATTTACAAGGTTAGTTACACACAATTGCATAAAGTTCTATTAGGCGAGCCTAGTACGCTGCGCATTGGGCGTGTCCGGGGCGTAAGCCCCGACGGCCGAGGCGTAAGTCCCACAGAATTAAGCCACACATATAATCCTAGGGGCGTTTTAGGAGTGCTCCGCCCCAGGGCGAGTCCCAATTATGTCTTTTAAAATAGAGGCTACGAGTCATTTTGGGGAAACAATCATGTGATTATATCTTGGGTTACGATTATGACTCGATACAGCTTGTTCATACTTATACAGTGTGTGGATGTGAGAATCGGGTCTTGTAATAGATTACGGATTTTAGAAATTGGGTTCCAAGTATTATGGACTAAGGTTGAAATAAAGATCTTCAGTTATGTTATGTTGTCGGTCTTACATGGTTTGGGGTGACGTGGGATCACCCATGGTTAGGTGCATGGTGAGTTTGTACGGTGATTTGACGGCTTTGGAATGACTCTAGGCACGTTCGAAGACGAACGTATGTTTAAGTGGGGGAGAATGTAACGATCCAGCCGGTCGTTTTGAGCATTTGCATTCTGTCATGTTTGAAGCCTTGAGTAGCTTCATATGATATATTATGACTTGTGTGAATCATCGGTTTTCATTTTCAGGTGATTCCGGATTTATCTGGAAGAATAATTCTCAACTAGGAAATTTTAAGTTGGAAGAGTTGACCAAGTTTAACTTTTGTGTGTTTGACCCTGGATCGGATGGTTTCGTTAGGTCTGGATGGTGATTTTGGACTTGGTCGTATGCCCGAATTTGTATTTTGATGCTTCTAGAAGGTTTTGGCGAAAGTTGGCCATTTGAAGGTTTGGAAAGTTTATAGGTTTGATCGAAAGTTGACTTCGATGTTATCGTGCTCGGATTGTTGTTCAGGAGTTGGAATAGGTTCGACATGTCATTTGAAACTTGTAAGCAAAATTTGGGTTCATTTCGGATTAGTTAGGCTTGAATCGGACGCTTGGTTTGAAGTTTAAAGTTTAAGAACGTAAGAGATTGATCTTGATCAATGATTCATGGTTTTGATGTTATTATATGTGATTTGAGGCCTCGAGTAGGTCTGTATTATGTTTTGGGATATGTTGGTATGTTCGAATGTGTCACGACCCAAAATCCAACTAGTCGTGAAGGCACCAACCCAACCCGTTAGGTAAGCTAATTAACAATAAACCAGTTCAAATGATATTTATTAAGAGAAGAAATGATAAAACAACTGAACTATTATACAAAGAATTTCCCAAAGACTGGTAGTACAAATCATGAGCTTCTAAGATTAAGAATTTACAAAGATGGTATGAAATAAAGTACATCATCTGTTTGAAATATACATGAACGGATTAAAATTCTAAAACTACCAAGATCAGGAGGCAGCTATGACCGGAACGCAAGTACATCTTCAAATCCAGCTCCCGCCGTGCACAACAACATCAGCATCCAACATCTGCATGCAAGGTGAAGAAGTGTAGTACGAGTACAACCAACCCCATGTACTCAATAAGTAATAAACCTAACCTCAGGTTGAAAGTTGTGACGAGCTAGGACAAGGGTCTGAGTCCAACTCCAATAACCAGCAACAGTTCATAACAATATAATAAAATAATGCAAGAACAATAACCCAGAGGTATGATGCTCAACTCGTTCACAGTTACAAAAAATAGGCATGCTTTTCAAGTTTATCAGTGCAAACCCAATCTTTTGCCGAAATCGCCAAAATATGAGTACGTTTGTAAAACTGTGATTTTCCCCAAAAACTTTCAACAGGCAAATATTTTATTTTCAAATGGCATAAGGAAAATACATCTCTATGCCTACATGCCAATGTGTATGTGAAGTCATGAATGACGCAATATCGTATAGCATGAGGAAATATGCATCTCTATGCCTGTATGTCAAGTGTGCATGTCGAATGCAATGCAACTCAATGATAAACCATATGCATACTCTAAGAGTAGCAATTCACTCAGTCCTCTCATTCACTCCAACCTCACAGTCACTAGTTCCTCACATTCTCTCATTTCTCTCAGTCGCTCGGCACTCGCACTCAGAAGGTACCTGCGCTCACTGGGGGTGTGTGCAGACTCCGGAAGGGATCCTTCATCACAAGCGCTATAACAAACCAATCATGGAATAAATCAATAAAATATGTTGCGGCGTGCAGCCCGATCACATCAATATCCTAACCATCAGGCCCTTAGCCTCATTCAGTCATCAATCTCTCCAGTCTCTCGGGCTCACAATGTCATGAAAATCATCCCAAAATGATGATGTGATGAATTAATAAATGGTAACAGAGACTAAGATATGATATGCAAATGAATGTGTATGACTGAGTATGTAATTGCAATGTAAGCAAATAACTCGATAGCAAGAATGACCTCAGTAGGTCCTAACAGGATAAGTATATAGCCTAGACGTGGTTTCTAACATGGGTCACAACTTAATTACTCTAGCACGTAGAGATTTCATAGGTACCAATAAAATTAGGTAACTACACAGTACCACATAAATAACCGAGTCACAATCCACACGGTGCATGCCCATACGCCCGTCATCTAGCATGTGCGTCACTTCAACACCAAACACATATCACGTATATTCAGGGGTTCATACCCTCAGCACCAGGTTTAGAAGTGTTACTTACCTCAAACAAGACAAATCCAATACTGAGCAAGCCAAGTGATGCTCAAAAAATGCCGTCCCGCACGTACCGACCTCCAAACGGCTCAAAACTAGCCAAAAGTAACTCAATTACATCAAATAATACCAAAGGAAACAAACCCAATTGATAAAGGTTGAATTTGCAATCAAATCCCAAAAATCAACCCAAAGGTCCAACCCGGGCCCGCGTCTCGGAACTCGACGAAACTTATACAATCCGATAAACCATTCAATTATGAGTCCAACCATACTCGTTTCGCTCAAATCCGACTCCGAATCGATGTTTAAAACTCAAAACGTCACTCTATAGAACTTTACGCTAAAACCCCCAATTTCTCTTTAAATTTCATACTCCAATTGCCAAACAACGAAGATAGAATCACGAAATATAATAAAAATGAGTGGAGAACACTTACCCCAATCCATATGGCGAAAATCGCTTCACAAAAAGGCCTTCATCTGAGCCCCAAATCTCAAAATATGATAATAGAACCAAAACCTCGATTTATAGGTTCTGCCCAGCGGTTATCACATTTGCGAACCAAAATCCCGCTTCTGCGGACCTGCCCATGTTGCCCAAACTTCATTTCTGCGAACCAACCAAACTCAACAGCCATCGCTTCTGCGAAACACCACTTTGCACGTGCATGCTCGCAGGTGCGGCTCTGTCATCGCACCTGCGCAATACCTCGCCCATGCGACCCAAGGCACCGCTTTCGCAGGTGCGGCCCATTTCTTGCATCTGCAGAGCCCTGCTCCCAATTTCTCTTCCGTTCCTACAACTCCTTTGTCGCTTCTGTGACCACCGCACCTGCGCAAACCAGCCGCAGGTGCGATCACACCAGGTCCAGCCACCAGCAACTTTAGCCAAAAATTATCCAAACGATCCGAACCTCATTCGAAACTCACCCGAGTCCCTCGGGACCTCGTCAAAATATACCTAACAAGTCCCATAACATAACACAGACCTACACGAGGCCTCAAATCACACATAACAATATCGAAAAAATGTATCGCACCTCAAATCAAACTTAAATGAACTTTGAACATTCAACTTCTAAAACTCGCGCCGAAACATAACAAATCAACTTGGAATGAACTCAAATTTTGCACACAAGTCCCAAATGACATAACGAAACTATTCCAATTCCCGGAACCACAGTCCGAATCCGATATCATCAAAGTCAACTTCTGGTCAAACTTATGAACTTTCCAAACCTTCAAATTTCTAACTTCCGCCAATTAGTGTTGAATCCTTCTAGGAATATCCAAATGTAATTTCAGGCATACGTCCGAGTCCAAAATTACCATTCAGACCTAACAAAACCATTAAATCTCCGTTCCGGGGTCAAATTCATAAAAGTCAAACTTGGTTAACTCTTCCAACTTAAAGTTTCAACAATGAAATTCATTCTTCCAAATCGATTCTAAATCACCCGAAAACCAAAACCGACGATTCACATAAGTCATAATAGATCATACGGAATTACACATGCCCCAACTATCGATCGAAGTGCAAATGCTCAAAACGACCGGTCGGGTCGTTACAGAATGGGGTCCCGAGAGGCTCAGGTGAGTTTCGGACCATTTCTAGACCCTTTTTAGTTTATGATTTTTGGCTACAAGGGACTGAATCGCGATCACAAACCTTTGGGTCACGTTCGCGAAGAGAAAATTGTTGTTTGGGCCTTGTGAATCGCGATCACGGAATCTTTTCTCGCGATCGCGTAGAAGAATTTTTGTTGTCACAAGACTGATTTTGGAAGCTTATATCTTGCAATCTATAAGGAATTTGGAGATGATCCAAAAGTGAAAGTTGCAGCCCTTTGTATCTAGTTTTCAAAATATTAAATCATTTGTTATTTAGAGTTTTGTACAAAACTTTAAGGCCATTATATTAGAGGTTGTATGGAAGAGTTAGGCAAGCTTATTGGAATTTTTTCATAGCGATCGCGGGGCCATGACCGCGATCGCGAAGGGTAAAAATTATGCTGGATCATTTTTTTTTTTGAATCGCGATTGCAAGGTTGGCAACTGCAACCTCGAAGAAGGACCCCTGGCAGTGCATTAAACCATCAAATTTCAGGATTTTGAGTTTATTGTCTTCACGTTTTGAGTTCTTTGAGCACAAGACGATTTTGGAGGAGATAAACACCCAAATCTTGAGGGTAAATAATTGTTATTTTTGTTTTGATTATATATTTTATTGTTTCATAGATTATTACACCTAAATGAAGGATTTGAAGAGAAATATTTGGGGGGTTTTATCTAAACTTTCCTAAAGTGAATATTTTGGATTTGAATATCGATTCGAAGTCGGATTTGAGTGAAATTAGTATAGCCGGACTCGTAATCTACGGGTTATCTGAATTTGTGAGTTTTGTCGAATTTCGAGGTGCGGTCCTAGGTTTGACTTTTTGGTTGACGTTGAGTATTTGATTAAAGATTCGACCTTTATCACTTGGGTTTGTTTCCTGAGGCATTATTTGATGTTTTTGAGTTACCTTTGGCTAGTTTTGAGTCATTCGGAGGTTGATACGTGCGGGATCGCATTTCTAGTATGGTGTTTGGCTTGCTCAGTATTTGTTTTGGAATGTTGAGGTAAGTAGATTATCTAAACTTGGTTGAGGCACTAGTTGCCTGAATTATTTGTGATAACTACGTGCTCTGGGTGCGCATATGTGTGGGGTGTGAGCCTATGTGCAAGCACCGGGGTATTCATCCATGTTCGGGGTAGTGCTTAGGGTATAATATGCCTATAATTGACTGTTAAACTTTAAGCTATGATGTTTCTCAAACTTGTAACCTTGTTGTGAACTATTTGATCCATGTTTGGGGGTTACATAGAGGCTAATTCCCTGAATGAACTTGATAATTGATATTATCGTGATGAAATTGCCGATTTGAGCTATGATAGCACACATTGCACATGCCAACTCTTTAGCATGTCATTATACTTGTCCAGCAACATGCAATTGGATAATCATCCATTATATACATGTATACTTGTATAATTGCTTCTATATGATATGATTTGGACTGGATGCATGTGATCACGCCAGGTGAATTGTGTTGTTATGCATATGAACACGCTGAGCGAATTGTGTTGTTATGTATGTGACCACGCCAGGTAAATTGTGATATAGCCTATGACCATGCCGGGCGGATTATGATATAGCATGTGACCACGCCGGGCGGATTATGATATTGAGCATGTGACCACACCGGGCAGATTATGATATTGAGCATGTGACCACGCTGGACTGGTAGCACGTTGAATTGGCAGTGCTTGCATGTGGATATGGATCCATCCTCTTAGGGTCACCCTCTCATGTTTCTCTCTTGATGGTATACACGCGGATTGTGAAATATCGACGGGTTTCTGATTGATGTGAGCTTTGGGAGAGTTGGTTACTATTATTTGGATAGGGTTGCACGTCGCAACAGGCCTTATTGGCCTATTGTTATTTGGATCGGGTTGCACGCCATGACATACTTGTATCTGGTTATTATATTTTATCTTTACTTGCAATTTCCTTGACTATTTACCTGATTTACTTGCATATTTCCCTTATATTTTGGATTGTTGACTGTACAGAATACTTTAAAACAAAGAATTGTGAGTACCAAGGTGGTTTTACCTGAGATATTTTTTGATTTGATCATATGTCTGTTCTATACTTGTTGAATTTATGAACTGTGCAGGGACATCGAGTGTCATTTATAATTCTTGCTTATAATACTTCGTCGAGGTTAGTTACGATACTTATTGAGTACATGGGGTCGGTTGTACTCATACTACGCTTCTGCACCTTACGTGCATATCTTGGAGTCGATGTTGCTGCGTCTGGCAAGAGCTGGCATTGGAAGCGTACCTAATTTCCGGACATAACTATCACTTCTCCTTGGTAGTTTTAAAGTTATAATCCGTTATGTATATTTCAAACAGATGTTGTAAATATTATTCATACCAGCTTTGTAAATCTAAAGTCTTAGTGGCTCATGACTTGTACTATCAGTCCTTAGGTTATTGTATAAAATTCCAGTTATGTTATTTATTGATCCCTTATTATTCTCGATTTAATTGCGCTGACTGTTAGTTGGCTTACCTAGCGGATTGGGTTAGGTGTCACCATGACTAGATAATTTTGGGTTGTGACATTGCAGGTGCGACCAGTCTGTCGCATCTGTGGAGTTATCGACCAGTCTATTGAGCAGTTCTAGAGGGATGTCACTTCAGCGGAACGGAGGACGCAGTTGCGAATGCGCACCAACAGAGGTGGTGAGCGCGCCTGCGAGGATTGCCAAGTTTGGGAGATGTGCGAACCTGCAAAGGGATAAGTTGCATTTGCGGATATGGGTGCTTATCGGGTGGATAATTACGCTTAACGGTTCAGTTTAATAGTTATCGGATTATAAATGTTGTAATCATCTAGCCATCCAATAAGACAACGGGAGGATTGGTATCAGATTAACAATTATCGAGCGATTATCGGGCGGCTTATCGGCTAAACCAAATAAAATTATTTTGAACAATCATTCAATCAATACCAAACAGTTTCAAAATCAATACCAAATTTTTAATACCATCTAAGATCTAATCAAACGATATTTTTGAATTGAATAGTCTTCAAGACTACTCATACTTTCATACGCGTATTAACCAAATTTTTAATACCATCAAGACTACTCATACAGACATACACGTATTAATCATTCAGATTTTCATTTTTCGACTTCTCAGTTCTCAGTTCAAGAGAGAGACGAGAATGATGACTTCTCTACCTCTGGTGGCTGCAGACAATTGAGAATTAGAAAATAGAAATTAGGGATTTAGACATTTAGGGTTTCAATAGTACTTTATATACATAGAGGTAAAAGTGTAAATATAAAAACTCTTAACGGGTTAACGGTTTACCCGATAAGAAAATTGCATAATCCGCCCCCAAACCGTTAAGCCGTTAATTATAAAATCTCAATCCATTCACCATCCATTACTCCGATAATACGATACCAATAAGACAATAAGCTATCGATTCGGTTCGATTAACGATTTCGATTTGGTTTTGAATAGCCCTACTTACGTAGTCGCTGATGTGACGCATGGGCCGCAGATGCGGATGGTCGGCAGCATTTGTGGAGCTCACAGATGAAAGCCTTGGACCACAAATGCAGTATTACAGCTATGATCGTTTTGTTCGCACATGCGAAATCGCTGGCAGATCTTATATTTCAAAGGGTTACCTCATTTGTTATTATTTGGAGTTTTGGAGCTTGGTTAGAGGCAATGTTTTGGGAGATTTTTATCACAGCTTTGTAGATAAATAATTATTACTTGAATTTGGATATATATTATGAATTCCCATGCATTTATGCACATTAATCATGAGAAATTGGAGAAAACATTGGGGGTTTCGCTTATAATGTAAAAGGATGAATTTTGGGATTTGAGGGTCAATTTAGACTTGGTCTTGTAATCTAATCATATATTTAGACTCATGGGGTTATGGATAGTTGGGATCTACCCTTTGACTCAAATTTTGACCATGTGGGCCCGAGTTAACTTTTATTGACTTTTTGGAAATTGAATAAAGATTGAAGCTTATTATTTGGAATTGATTCATCTGGCTGTTTTTGACGTTATTGTGTTATTTTGGGCTTGATTCAAGCCGGTTGGAGATAATTTCTAAGAAAAAGGCATTCTTGGTGTATTGATTTTGCTCGTTTGGGGTAAGTATCTTGCCTAATCTTGTATGGGAGAATACCCCTTAGGATGTGACCTTATTGGCTAATTAAAATGTGTGAAAATCGATGTATATGCGAGGTGACAAGTGTATATGCTGGTTCTATGCATGTTTCTAATTGGACTTTAGGCTTCTAGTATGCCCTATTGGACTGTGTACTTATTATGATCTCAATTTGGATCATTTTTATGATTTTGTGAACTCCTTCAATTATGTTAGAGACCGTGTATATGCTTTGATATCCTACTTGAGCATGATACTTATTATAGCATGGCGTACCTGCCTAATCTAAGTTGTAGTTGTACACTTTGCACATGCACACCTTTGTATCTTATTTTCCTCAATCTATTAGTATGTGATTTGTTACATGTTATTCATCTACATATATTCTTGTATATGCTTTATGTGATGTAGACTGATTTGAGAGCACATTATTTGTCCGTGCGGATGATATGATTATGCACGTGAGTTATCCGTGCAACGTGTGGATACGGATCCATCCCTCTAAGGTCATCCTCTCATGGTTTTCCTTGATGACATACATGCGGATTATGGAAATTGATCAGTGTTTAGACTTTGTGTATCTTCTCTATATGCAAGCTCTTTGGATGTATACATGCTTTTACTACGTATATCTCTATATGCTAGCCTCGGAATATATGTCTTTTATATGTATCTTCTTTATATGCTGATTTAGTTGATGTAATAATTCATGTACATATCTTCTCTATATGTCAACTCGGTAGACCTTGATTTGCTATTCTTGCATATCTTCTCTATATATTGAAGTGTTAGCTTGATTACTATGCCTAAATTATAATACTGTTGATGTGTACATATATTTTCATGAACCATGCATGTTTGATTAGTAAGTATCATTGACCATTCTCGCCACTACCTCACCGAGGTTAGTCATGATACTTACTAAGTACATGTGGTTGGTTGTACTCATAATACTCTTTAGACATAATTGTGCAGATTCAGGTATGAGACCCAACTGAGTATTGAGTTCGGTTGTTGTTGCTGTTGAGACACGAGGTAGATATGCATCCCGATCGCAATCCCTGGCGTCGCTTTCTATCTTTCATTATTGTTGTTGCTTCAAACAATATATTGTATTAGCAGACTTGTGTTCATGTATTAGAGTTATGACTCAGTGTTACCAATTTCTAGGGATTCGTTGTATTGATTTGTATTTATCTATGCTTATCTGACTTTTGGACTCATATATTTCTGTATTGTTATTATTCTTTTATTTTGTTATATGGTTGACTGCCCAGCAAGAGAGTTAGGTACCATCACGGCCAGTGGGGGCTTTGGGTCATGACATCAATAATGCATGTGATTTACATACTCAAGCAAATCAATTCCCATAATGACTTTACATATAGTTTAGAATCGAAAGGTCATGTAATTTTCAATTATCATCTCCAATCCAAACGTTTAATCAAAAATGAAAAAATATTTCTTAATGTGTATTAAATTATATTCGTGACTAGGATCACACAAATTCTTTAAGTCTTATCCTCTTACAAAACTCTGTTATATGTAGCAATGAGCAAAATATATAACATAAGGGACAAACAACACATGTTCATAAAATATATTTACAAACCTTCCATTCAAAGCATAGCTAGCTTGTATATAAGAGAAGGTTGATAAAAAGGCTTTGGACATGTCTTTAGAAGCCAAGATCTCTCAATTTTAGCTTTTATGTCCTATTTCTCCCACTCGACTAAAAGTGCTTGAGTATATACTCAAAGGGACATACACAAAGGGACTGCTTTGGACCATACTCATGATGAATATTACCCAATAAATTATCCCAATTAATGAGGATCCCTCAATTTGGAAAAAGTGACCCAAGCTTCAACTTATCATAGTTCTTAGGATCCATTCTCAAATTTTTAAACCCTGTATTTTTTCTTCCTTCCTTTCACCAAGCTCTTCAACCCTAAATATGCTTAGTACCGACCTCAGAACATTAATCCCGATGGTTTTAGAATCGAAATCATTATTGATAATAGTCCTTTGACGATGCACTCTTCTACGTTGTCTCCTTGCCCGACTTCTAATATCACTCTCACTTGGAGTATTTCGAGCTTGTTCTCGTCTAATTATTTCGTAAATAGGAAAAGAAAACAACTAGAATGAATTTTTATAACCATTCAATATAACAACATATGCTCAATAACTCGTGGAAGAGAAATAAATTCAAGGATGATAAAGGCTTGACTTCGTTTCTTCACTTAAGAAACAATGAATTGTCTAGATAAAAAGAACTATATGAATATTATAGTCAAATTTAGACAAAATAGTAAAATCCAGAACTTCATTCAAATAAGATCTACTCAGAAATATTGTTCTATGAGAGTGTTTACCCGTAAAACAGTACAGTTGAATTTGTAATGTAGTATATATACAAGAGAATCGATTTGATGACAAAATAATAAATAAATTAAATAAAATATAAGACTTAGCGTTGAAATCGAGATAAGACAATGAATAGCTTAACTCCGGGAGCGAGACTTCCAAAGGCAATGATAGCAATATTAATAACCAATAATGAAATGTTATTGATTTTTTGAACGGTATATAGCATAAGTTTGTCAGAAAGTTCATGTCCTTACAATGGCTGTTGAACTCACTATTTATAGTCGCACCTAGGGAACGAGGTCCTAGGATCAAGCCCCTCTTTAATGACAATTATGAGGGCCATTGAAGAATACGTAACGGTGGGCCATGAATGCCATATTCTCTATAACGGACTATATATTTAAGACTGCAGAATATTCTTTATTGAATGATATCGGGTGGCAGGCATTCATTTATCTTCATGAGCAACATTCCTTACTTCATGAGACACGATATTAGCCGCATATTCCTTTACTTATACGCTTCAATCTTCTTCTTTTACACTTCACAATTTCTCGAACTCTCTCAACCTTTCTTACTCAACTCTCTCTTGCTTTCAACTTTCTTTAAACTTCTTCTTCAGAGAAACCCTTACTTCCTTCTGCTAACTATGGCCTCCTCTTCCAAAAACTCCAGCTCTTCAAAGAACAAAGAGAACACTGAATCTAGCGGAGTGGGTAACTTTCCCAAAAAAGGGTTTTACGTATGTTTACATGTACCCTTCATTTTGGGCCCTCTCATTGAGCAGAGGACATGACTCCATAATCTTGGAGTTTTGCTTCCGTTACCAAGTCTGCTTGGTACAGGTGAGCCCTTCTGTGTGGCGGACGGTATCCTGTCTTCAACGACTATGCCAGGAGAGGGGGGAAGAGCTCTCTCTGGCTCGACTAATGAACCTTTATTCCCCCAAGATTTTCCGTGGGGGAATGATAAACTTCAGCAAACATGGTTACCATGCTCTGTTCACCAGCATGGATGATGACAACGACCGTGGGTGGATGGAGCGGTTCATTGTTTACCACCAGGGACATCATCTTGGCCACAACTCCATCTCTTCCCGAGTCATGGAATCATACACGTAAGTTCAACGTCCGTCTTTTTCCTGATTAAAGGTTGTTCCATGCTGTTACTTATCTTTCTCTTTTCATTATTCTACCAACTCAGTGAACATCACCTAGGGTTGAAGGTTTGGACCAGTGGGTCCAGAATATTTTGGACGTCGCCACGCTTGAGATTGGCCGATGGAAAGAACTGGCCCTCAAATATGGGTGGAAGGCCAAAAATCATGGTAAGTTGATCCTCGAGCTTATCTTGTTCTTTATCTCAAATATAAGAAAACTGGCTAACTTTTCCTTTTGTTGAATTTAGGTCTTCCATAGGGCTCTATTACCGTCCCCAAGGAGGATGTTTTCGTTGATCCCGTAGATGCGGCAAGGTTTCTGCAGGAGGCCTTCACCCGAATGGGTGTCGTCGGACCTGCTTCCGGTGTGGATGCTTCCTCTTGGAGTCCCCGACCGGAGAACAATCAACAACAAAGGCGGCGTTCCTCTACTACCGAGGGTAAAAATAAAAAGGTGAAGAGCGTCGCGCCCGAGTTAGCCGCAGACACCGTGGTGATCAATGATGATGGGGAATCCATTGATGAAGGGGCTTCTCTACATAGAAGACGATGACCTTCATCAGCTCAACTGACTACTCAATCTATTCAGCTAGTCACATCAATCGAGGACGACGTCCAGGCACTCTGGGAAGAGTGTGATAGAGTGGAAGATGGAAACTCTCGCTTCTGGGCCCCCGTCACTGCCCCCAGTATCATGAGGCTGGGTACTGGGCCTTTTTTATCTTTGGTTGACGAGCAACCAATAACTAGCACTGCTTTTTCTGCAGCTACTTCTCAGCCAACAACGTCATCAGCTTCATCTCCATCCTTGCCAATCATGCCTTCTCCACTAGCAACTGCTACATCATCTCCACCGGCCGCAGAGACCCGAGAGGAGAATGTCCCTCCTCCCCAGTCCCCAGTCCATGGGAATTTGGGGCATAACTATTCCCCTCCCCCCCTCCCCGAAGATCCTCGGAGGAGGAGGAGCGTTTCCCTCTTGGTCTCTACCGGGTGCCATCTGCTATCCCGGCTAGTGGAACTTGCTAATTACCTGAATCCCCTGGTTTTAGAGAAAGATAAGAATAAAATACATTCTCTCTCAGGAGAATGCATGATAAACAATACCATGCATAACTAAGCGGCAGTACAATGTTTGTTCCCTCTATTGTTTCTTCTAGCTTTGCTATGACCAAATTATTTATTTAAACTTTTGCTTTGCATGCTAACTTTCTTGCTTCTGAGGGCCTTCAAAAGTTGATCCTTGATAAATAGAAACTCACATCCGAGCAGGAACAAATGTTGGCCGAGAGGGATCAAATTGTTGCTCGCCTCCCTGCACTGGAAGCACAAGGTGCCGAGGCCGTTGAGTTGGAGGCTCGGTAGCAGCAAAGCGAACAAGAGGTGGTGACCCTCATCCAAGAGGCCGCCCTGTTAAGGGTACAATTTCAAGAGGCCAAGGCAAAGTGGGCCGAGGTCCAAAATGCTATTCTTGCTGATGTCGATCGCGAGGCTACCTCTACTAAAAGACTGAATAATCTGGAGGCAGCCTTGAACTCCAAAGCTGAAGAGGGTGTTGTTGTTGAGGAGAAGTATGTCCGAATGGAAGTGAAGTGTAGGAAGGTCATGGAGCATAATAAAGTGTATAACTTCACTATCTGTGACCTTGACGTCAGTCTTCGGGCGACTGAGGCATTTACTAAAGGGATGTGAATCCGAGGAGTCTAGAAGCTTCCTGGAAATTGAAAGAAAGTCTGCTCGAGTTCCAAGCAACAACATGGGCAGATGTATACAACCGCTACGAGTCGAAGTTAAGAATAGAGGATGACCATCTCGGTTTCCCAACATTAACCAAGGGTCGGGACCGAGAAAAGAATAAGGAAGAGGTGAAGGATGATTGCGACGCAGATCGACGGTCTTCTAGAGGGCGGGTTTTGCCCTACAAAAGGGTCGAAGGACACGGCAGAGGCTTCCGGTCAGCAGATAGGTTCCCCATCGATAGGAGAGCGGATCACGGCCGAAATAACAGATCGTTGCAAGATAAAGAGGTATAAGGCCCCCGGGACTCCACCTACCCAGGCTATCTGAATAAAATTTCAATGTCAGCATAGTGGAACTAGTATCAGTTATGAGGAACACTAAGGAAGAACGATTCCTGAGGATGATGAGATCCGACCCCAGTCATAGGGATCCTAATCTATGGTGCAAGTACTATGGGACTAAGGGCCACCAGACTGGGGAATGCCGACATCTGCGCGAGGAGGTGGCAATATTGCTGAAAACGGCCATCTCAAAGAATGCTTAAGTGATCGGGCTAACAACAACTATGGTCACAACCGGGATAACGCAGAACCTTCGAAAGAAGGAGAAGATCTTCCTCGTCTGATGATCAACATGATTTTTGGGGGGAACGAGATTAACGGTGTAACCTTTTCGATAGCAAAAAAGATGAAGGTATCGGTGACTCACAGTAAGAGACTCCGGAAAGTCACTAAGGACGACATTACCTTCACGGAGGAAGACGTAAATGGACTCCCGATACCGCACAACGATGCCGCGATAATTTCTCTTAATGTTTTAGATTTTAAAATTAAACGTGTTTTGGTGGACCCAGGTTATTCAACCAACATTATCCAATGGATAGTGCTGGAACAAGCCAAGCTAACCTGAAGCATTATTCCGGCCACAAAACTCCTTGCCGGGTTCAATTTAGCATGGCAACCCGAGGGAAAATTTTGTTGCCCACAAATGCCGAAAGGGTAATGAAGACGACCCTTTTTGAAGTAGTGGACGACGATTTATTCTTGGAAGACCATGGCTGCACAAGATGAAGGTTGTGCTGTCAACATATCATCAACTTCTGAAATTCCCAACTCTAGAGGGAATTAAACAAATAAGAGAAGATCAGTCGGTAGCAAGAGAGATGAACGCGATCTCAATTTCTAGTAACAAATGGTAGGAGCATGCGACATAGCAATTACATGAACCAACACCCGCTCCCGAGCCTAATGAAGTCAATAGGGGGGAAGTAGTCGTCGGAATCCTATCAGGTGCTAAGGTATTTCCAAGTACCAGAGGAAACGGACATAACCAAATCCACAGCGGAAGAACTCGAGCAAGTCACATTGTTTGAGAAATTCTTGGAGAGGAAGTTCCACTTGGGGACAAGACTAAACTCCGAGCTCAGGTCAGGATTTATAGAATTTCTTAAATTTCACGTTGACTGTTTTGCATAGTCGCACGCGGTTATGATGGGTATTCCACCAGAGGTGTCCGTGCACAAGTTAAGCCTAGATCCTAGCATACCTCCGGTAACGCAAAAGAAATGTCTTATAGCCGAGGTCAGAAACAAATTCGTCAAAGAAGAGGTAACTCTATTTCCTGGTATCGATTCAATCCGAGAGGTAAAGTATTCTGACTGTCTAGCTAACGTAGTAGTAGTTCCAAAAAAGAATAATAAATTTCGTGTGTGCGTAGATTATAAGGATCTGAATAAGGCGTGCCTAAAAGACTCGTTCCCATTGCCAAACATTAATCAAATAATTGATACGATGGCCAGGCACGAGTTGATGAGTTTCTCGATGCCTATTCGGGGTACAACCAAATCAAAATGAACTCGAAGGGTCAGAAAAAAACTTTATTCATAACGAACTTCGGCACATATTGCTATAATGTGATGCCTTTCGGGCTTAAGAATGTCGGAGCCACTTGTCAGAGGCTTTGTGAATAAGATGTTTGAAAACAGATAGGGAAACCCATGGAAGTTTACATAGATGATATGCTGGTTAAGTTTTTGAAAGCAGGTGATCATCTTAAATACCTACAAGAAACCTTTGACATCTTAAGGAAGCATAACATAAAGCTTAACCCCGAAAAGTGTGCATTCGGAGTCAGCTCCGGTAAGTTCTTGGGATTCCTAGTGTCAAAAAGGGGGATCGAAGTCAATCCCGATAAAATTAAAGCCATTGAGGACATCCCCAACTAGCTTTCAAATGTGAAAGAGGTTCAAAGGTTAACAGGAAGGCTAGCCGCTTTAAGCAAATTCATTTCCCAGTCTTCGAAAAAATGTCATCATTTTTTTCACTTCTGAAAAAAAAAGAACAACTTCGAATGGACTCCGGAATGTCAGCAGGCTCTGAAGGATTTAAAAGGGTATTTATTGAGCCATCCATTATAATCGAAATCGGAGGAAGGCGAGTAATTACTAATTTACTTAGCGGTCTCGGAGGTAGCGGTGACTGCCGTTTTAGTCCGTGAAGAAAAGATAAGCAATTTCCTATCTATTATGTTAGTAAAAGTTTAACAGGAACGGAAACCCGCCACCCACATCTGGAAAAATTGGCCCTGGCTCTCGTAGTCACTGCTCGAAAGCTTAGGCCTTATTTCCAGTGTCACCTGATAGCCGTGCTGACAACCGTTCCCCTACGGAATATCCTTCGAAAACCTGAACTTCCAGGTCGACTGGCCAAGTGGGTAGTCGAAATGAGTGAATTTGACATAGAGTATAAACCTAGAACTGCAATCAAGTCACAAGTTCTGACCGATATTGTGGCCAATTTCAGTCCTGAACTGTTGCCTTTGGCTACCAAATAAGTGATAATGGTGTCAGAATTGACATCGGGAGTCTAGACGGTGTGCACAGACGGAGCGTCTAACGTAAAAGGGTATAGGCTCGGTGCAGTGTTAATCACGTCCTCAGGGGAAACCCTAAGGCAAGCCATAAGAACTTTTCCCTTGACTAACAATGAAGCCGAGTATGAGGCTTTGATTGCAGGACTCGATCTGGCCCGAGGACTGGACTCCAAGGTCATAGAAATCAAATGTAATTCCCAACTGGTAGTAAAACAGGTCTACGGGATCTTCGACACCAAAGAGGAATGCATGCAACAATATGTAGTAAAAGTCCAGACTCTACTCCCACGGTTCAGAGAATGGTCAATTACCCACATACCAAGAGAAGAAAATATGGAAGCATACGCACTAGCCAATTTGGGCTCGTCCACGGAAATGAAGGGATCAGACTTCGGTACGGTCGTCCAGCTTATGCATTCGGTATTGGATATGGACGGCTATTGTGAAGTAAACGTGAGCAATTTGGTCTGAGACTGGAGGAATGAGATCATCTCCTATCTCGAGCACGAAAAACTACCCGAAGATCCCAAGGCATCCCGGGCGCTACGCACTAAAGCAGCCCGATACTACTTCAAGGGAGGTCAATTGTATAGAAAATCTTTTCAAGGCCCGTTGGCCCGATGTTTAGGAGCCTCCGAAGCTAATTACGTCATGAGAGAAGTTCACGAAGGAATTTGTGAAAATCACTCGGGTGCGGACTCCTTCGTATTAAAGCTAATTAGGGAAGGATGCTACTCGCCCCAGATAGAACAAGACGTTAAGGCTTATGTTCTAAAATGCGATAAGTGTCAACGCCATGCACCATTGCATCAACCGACAGAGTTAGTGCCCTCGATTTTGTCATCCTGGCCATTCATGAAATTGGGGATGGACATAGTGAGTCCGCTGCCGCCGGCTCCCGGTAAGGTAAGATTTCTTTTAATTTTAACTGACTACTTTTCTAAGTGGGCTGAAGCAGGTCCTTACCAGAAAATCGGCGAGCGCAAAGTGGTCGATTTCCTGCGGGAGAATATAATTTGCAGGTTCGGAATATCAAAAGAGATAGCCTGCAAAAACGGACCACAATTTATAGGCGCAAAGGTAAAACAATTCCTTGAAGACCTGAAAATCAAAAGAATCACATCGTCGCCATACCATCCGAGCGAAAACGGCCAAGCATTATCGACGAACAGAGTGATTATTCAGAATCTTACAAAGAGATTGGAAGCAGCCTAAGGTAAATGGCCCGAAAAGCTACCGGGGATGGTATGGGTATACCGAACAACGGCCAAATCAAGCACGGGGGAGACACCTTTATCTCTCGCATACGGAGAAAAAGCCCCAATTTCGGTAAAAGTAAGAGAACCTACCATGAGATATATCCGGACGGACGAAGAAGCACACAACGAAGCATTACTGGTCAGACTAGAGGCTCTCGACGAATGCATGGACTTGGCACATATAAGGATGGTGGCCCAAAAATAAAGAATGGAAAGATATTACAATCGAAGAGCCAATCTCTATATTTTCAAAGAGGGTGACTTGGGTTTAAGGAAAGTGACTCAAAATACCCGAGAGCTCAACGCAGGAAAGCTAGGTCCAACATAGGAAGGTCACTACTGGGTTTAAGTTGTCACTGAAAAATGATCATACGAATTGGAAAATCAAGACGGAGCAAAATTATCGAACAACTGGAATGTGGCACACCTCAAAAGATACTATTGCTGATGAGCACCGCCTACACTGAAAGTATGTACTGCACTTTTTTCCCTTCGTCTAGTTTTTGTCCCAATTGAATTTTTCTGGCAAGGTTTTTAATGAGGAAGCAACGAAAAGCATACTACGGAGAAAGCACTGTCAGCACTAATAAGAACTTTAAATGATAAGGCACGGAAACAACAAGACACTACGGGACAGTTAGATAGTCTTTTGCTCGATAGCAAAGTTCCTACCGGAAAATAAAGCTTGTTATCGGGCCAAATGTTACCCGACCGTTCACGAGTGCAAGTCACTGGGGGTAGTTAGGTAATCTTTGGCTCTATAGCAAAGTTCTTGATGGGAAGTGAAGCTTGCTATCGGACCAAAGATTATCCAACTATTCACTAGTGGGATCTTCAAAGGAGAAAGACTTCCAGTGTTCAAATTCGTATTTTTCGCATTCAAAGGAGAAAGACCAAGAATATTTGTTGTACACGGGGACTACGAAATTCAGGAACAAAGACGTATCATCGGGACCGAGGACTGCACGGCCAGCCCCGTAGAAATAAGTTGTACAAATTAGCCACAAGTAATGACAATTTCTTTTTTAGCACAACAAATGCTTATGTACTTTTGAAAATAGAAGGAATAACGTAAAGTCCTTTTATTTTTATCTTGTTTCTTGTCCGAACGATGAATTAATTTTATCATTTGAAATTTAATCAAGTATTTCAAATGCTAGTACCGAAATAAATATGAGACATCCTATTCAAGAGCACCGTAAATATAAGAGGGTCCTCTCTTATGAAACCCTCACAATAAAGGGTTGTATTCAGACAGCTTGGGGTAGGTGGAGTCCCAGGAGCCCGATACCTCTTTAACTTGCAACGATCTATTATTTCTACCGCGATCCGCTCTCCTATCGGTGGCGAACCTATCTGCCGACTAGAAGCCTTTGTCGCGTCCTTCGGCCCTTTCGTAGGGCAAAAACCAACCTCTAGAAGACCGTCGATCTACGTCGAAATCATCCTTCACCCTTTCCTTATTCTTTTCTCGGTCCCGACCCTTGGTTGATGCCGGAAAACCGAGCTGGTCATGCTCTATTCTTATCTTTGACTCATAACGGTTGTGTACATCTGCCCATGTTGTTGCCTTGAACTCGAGCAGACTTTCTTTCAATTTTCGGGAAGCATCTAAACTCCTCGGAGTCAGGCCTTTAGTATATGCCTCAGCCGCCCATTCGTCTGGTACGACCGGTAACAGCATCCTTTCCTTCGAGAATCTGGTCATGAACTCTCACAATAATTCGAACTCTCCTTATGCAATTCTGAATATGTCGGCTTTATGGGCCTGTACCTTTATGGCCCCGGTATGGGACTTGATAAAAGAGTCCGCGAGCATCTCGAAAGAATCTATTAAGTGCTCGGGTAAAGGTGAATACTATGTCAGGGTCCTCTTTGTGAGGGTCTCCCCGAACTTCTTCAGCAAGATTGATTCAATCTCGTGCAGAGCTAAGTCGTTTCCTTTCACCGTCGTTATATAAGTGGTGATGTACTCCTGAGGATCCGAAGTCACATCATATTTTGGAACGTCGGGCATTTTGAACCGCTTCGGGATCAACTCCGGTGCCGCGGTTGGTTTGAATGGCAACTGGGTGTATTTCTTTGAATCTGGACCCTTCAATACTAGCGGTGCACCCGGTATTTGGTCCATTCGTGCGTTTATTTCCCTAATAAACCGCATGAGTTCGGTTTTAAAGGGACCATTCTCATTATTGTTACCGGATCCGCTGCCGTTCTTCCCCGCCCTGACGAAGCCGACCTCACACTTCGGGGTGTTGTTATCGATCCTTTGTGCTGTTTAGTTTGCGAGAGCACCAGGAGGAACTAGGCCTCGTCCATTTGCGTGTTGGAAGCACCCGACAACGCCTGCCTCAACTCCGTCATGACCTGATCCTGTTGGAGAGATGGCCCATAATAGCCTTTTGTTGTTCCCTCAGGATTCTCACTATTTTCTCGACGTGCTCGTCTTCAGCATCATCAGGAGTTGCCTCCCGAACATATCATGGATATTGTCCTCCATGGACCGGTGCGGCCTCATCGCCTTCGTTGCGAGTATCACTGATCGAATCTTCGTGTTGAGGCTGATTTCCTTGGGGCTAAATGTTGTGTGCGATGTTAACATCGTTATCTGCCTTTTTTTATGATTTTTTGCTAGGAAACAAAGAATTTAACAGGTCGGTAATAGATGCAAGGATCAACTCAATTACGGAATTGTTTAAGCCCCACGGTGGGCGCCAAATTGTTTGTCCGTAAAATGGTACAGTTGAATTTGTAACTTGGTTTATAGACAAGCGAATCGATTTGATCCCAAAATAATAAATAAATTAAATAAAATGCAAGACTTAACGTTGATATCGAGATAAGACAATGAATATCTTGATTCCAAGAGCGAGACTTCCGAAAGCAATGATAGCAATATTAATAAACAAGAAATGAAATGTTATTGAGCTTTTGAATAGTATATAGCATAAATTTGTCAGAAAATTCATGTTCTTATAATGGCTGTTAAACTCACTATTTATAATTGCACCTAGGGAACAAGGTCTTAGGATCAAACCCCTTTTTAATGACAATTATGAGGGTCATTTAAGAATGTATAACGGCAAGTCATGAATGTCATATTCTCTATAATGGACTATATATTTAATGTTGTAGAATATTCTGCATTGAATACTATCGGGTGAGAGACATTCATTTGTATTCACGAGCGCGATTCCTTTCGGGTGGGACTGAAATAATTCAGATAGGATCAATTTGTCTGCATTCATTCAAAAAAGGAATTGGTGCTAACGTGAAGAAAGAAGTCATCTCGGCCACTTTAAATATAGTACAAGTGGTGAAATAAAGTTTATACTTTACATAGTTTGTTTACTATATATCCTATTTACCTCTTCCTTATGCTCCTTTTCGATGTCAAAATATCCGGATCGAGTAATAATATTACTGCTTCATGATTATTGCAGTCAGATACTTATAAATTGACATAAAGGAAAAATAACAAAAGCTTGCCATCAATGTATATATACCTTTAGAAAACGTGGCAGTCACATGGCTTAAGTCATCAGAAGTAGACAAGTGATGCAATTTGAGGATGTAAAAGGAATCTAAAGCAATGTGGTCTTCCTGGAGAAGTTTATCACTCAAAGACCTTTGTGAAAATTGTGTCCAACTTTTTAAGGACAATTCTCAAGTTTGTTTTGTTATAAACAAAATACCAAACCATTCTGGTCTTCTTCAGAAAAACCGCAAACGGCACTATGAAATTAGAAGAAACTTTTTTATTGTTTTTCTCTCTTATTTTTATTAATTTATAGAGAGATCAAGAGATTGGGAACTGAGGGTTACAACTTCGAATGTCTTTCCCCCAAAATACTGAACCCATATATCATTCCCATAAGAAAGCAATAAAAAATGCAGCAGAAACTCAGGAACAGTGTAAAACCAAATGAACAGTGAAAACCACAAAATCAGCGAAACATAATTCCACCGTGTATTTAAACCAGAATACATAATACAAGCTCTGATACCAATGTTAGATTAAATTGTGGAACGAGAACAACAAATTGTGTACATTCTTAACGCAGCATAGATTGTTGAACTCACCGCCTAAAAAATTGCTCCAAGTCGAAATAAATGTATAGACTCCCACTGTGTTTTTATGGAAGAAACAAAAAATAACTTTCTCCCTTGAGAAAGAAGAAGAAGAAGGGATGCCCCTGTTTTTCTTACGAAGGGGAGAGAAAAATGTACAGGAGATAACCGATTAATTCCTGTTTTATACACGTTACTTTGCAGGTTTCTTTCAAGTTGTGTGGTAACTTCTCCAACACTTATCCCTTCTAAAATGAGTTGGGTAGGGTCAGTCCACATGGGTGATCCGCGACGCAAACCCAATATCCAATACAAAGAAAATTAGTGTTAGGCAAATTGAAACCAAGGGAAAACTTTCTTTAAATGCAATAGACTTTTAAAGTTATTTAGGAGAAACAGAGATGCAGTGATATTTGAATTGACCTTCTTTCCCAATTGCTTAAAAGAAAGAAAGTCAAAAGAGTGTATATACAACAGCCTAGCAGTGGAGAAAAGTTACATTGAAATTACAAGGTGGTGCTTGATTTCAGACCTGCTCATTCGATACGGTTGGAATGCAGTCTTAACAGTAGCAGATTTCCATAGCTTCAGGAAACATCTTCTCTTGCATGAACTCCAAGGATGAGTGAGATTCATTATTCACAGTACTGAAGGGTTCTTCTGCTGCTACTAAGTTTTTTTGATGTTGGAAAATGCATTTGTTACTCGAAACCCACTTTGAAAAGGATGAAAATGGTGCAGGAGGAGATGGAGGATGAAGATGAGCAGCTGTTTCTTGAGAGGTTATTGATCTTCTGCTTTGATGGCCAAGCATTAGCATTGCTGCTGTTGGTGCCATTGAATTGAGTGTGTTATGTGTAAAGGGATTGCTGAATGATGCAATTGGTGTATGTAGAGTTAAATGAAATTGTAGCTAGATTTATGGAAAATAGATATTGTTGGAACTTGGGAAGTTTCAAACTGTGGGCGCTCTTTGTATATTGATCACTGAATCAGGTCCGCCGGAGAATAAAAGAACAATAAAATGTTTCCCTACACACCCAATAGATTTCCGTTTCTAGAAGTGTTTTATGTTTTCACTTTTTTGGTGGGATATTAGATGTTCTGCTTTTCTAAATATTTTAGTAATTAGGAATTCTTAATTTTAATTAAATACATGTTTGTAGCATAGCGTTCTTCTTCTTCTTTTTTTTTGGTGTAAAAAGATAACTTATATTTAGAGGCGGATCTAGGATTTGAAGGTGGCGGAACCAATATAGAATTTGTTCGAAACGTTTGTTAGGTTCATTTTGTATAGTTTATTCGGACAATTTAATAGGCATTTTTTATTTACAAATATAAAAATTACATCTCTTTTCCAGACCCTAATTATGAGATTTCACTCAATAAGTTATTTTTTTGTATGAAAATTACATCTAAGCAAATGTAATAAGCATTTTAAAGAAGGAATAATACATTTATTATTAAAAATACAAGTAAAATCAATATTTTCACCAGAAAAATACATCCTTTTTTGTATGCTAAAACTAAATATGCACAATTGAAATAACATCTTCATAAGGGAATTCTATCAATCATAATAAGAAAAATAAAAAAAAATATTTTCAATAGATAAATTATACCTCATAGGTAAATGCAAAATTAGATAAACTACAAGATCCCAAACATTAAAATCATAAATATTATATTTTTTTAGGCAATGCTTGAAATATTCATCATAATTTAATAGTAAAGAGATTTAAATTGTATCTAAAAACCATAGAATAGCACAATTTTTAAAAAAGAAAATTACAAAAATTAAATTTTATCTCAATCCAAAATTTCTATCAAGACCAAAGTTTTTTTTATTTTGAAAGAAAAAACTAAAAGATTTGTGATTAAGAGTTATTTTATGAAATTTTTAAATTTTGGAGGCTACCTCTTTTTTGAGCGTTCTTGCTAAAGATCACAGATAAAATAATAGAATAGTGGAAAAAAATATAAAAAATAATAAAGAACAAATAGAAAATTGGGAGGTAGCCAAAAAGGAAAATAATTGGGACAAAGAAAATAAAAAACACAAAAGGAAAAGTCAAATAAGGTTCAAGATAAATTCGAACTTGAATTTTACACATGAAAAAAGCTTTCAAAAAGGTCTACCAACCATGATATTTTTGTCTAGTTTGCGACTAGGGGTGGCAGAATCAAATATTAAACCTAGTTTAAGAAAATTTATACATAAATATATAACAATTTTACCAACCTAGTGGGTGCCATACCATCCCATCCTAAAAGGTGAATTTGCCACTGCTTATATTGTATTAAGGTGGATGAGTACAAAAAATATGCTTTGTAGTCCTAGGGGGCGACCTCGTGTTGGATCGTGACAAGAGGGGAAAAGAGGAGAAAAACTAGAGCTAGTGGTTCCCATATTTGGGGAAATACAAAAAGATCGTCCATGGGTACTTCCCAAACAGTTTGAGGGTGGTAGAGTTGATGGTGCCACTCTTCTAACAAAAAGTTTCCCTGATTGATCGTCTTCCAAAGCTTTGCAAACAAAAGGTGGTGAGTGTCCAAAAACAGTGATGCATGCCTATTCTGTTTCTACTTCTTTTTTCCTATTCCGTTAATTATGTAAAATTACTACTACTATACGTGGACTATGAGTTACTCCATTATTTTATTTCAATCTTGTTGGTTTTTAGTAAAGTATATTTAGTCTTTAATTAGATTTTGGTCTAATTATTAGAGAGATTAAACATCTAATTAGTGTCTTCTGAATTAGAGAGTAAAGGTTCCGAGTTAAAAAAGAAAAATACTTAATAACTAAAATTTGAATATTAATTAAAATTCAAATTTGTCAAGTACAAATAAAAGAGAAGTTACTTAATTTAGTACTTAAGCAACAAAGTAGCATCGTGTTAAGTCTATCTCGGATAGTGACTGTACTTAGTGACTATTTGTACAGTCACTAAGTATTAATGAAATTTTCTTATTTCTCAAAACTAAACAAAAAAAATAAAGTACTTCCTCAGTTTTAATTTACGTGAACATAATTGATCAGACACGAAGTTTAAGAAAAAATAAGATTTTTGAAATTGAAAGGGTAGAATTAAAAATTTAAATTAAATTATATCTAAATTTAAAAAAAAATTATTATTTTGAAACAGATCAAAAAAAAAATAGGTGCACGATAAATTGAAAGGAGGTAGTAACATTTTTGCACTCTGTCGTGTCACATCAGACTCTTATCACCAACTTGAAAATTCGTTTTCCAACACGTGTGAACCGTGAAGTATACGCGTTACAAGCGCAGCTGACAAATGGATGACACAAGAAAGCAGCGGTTTACGGGTGCGCCTTTGACTTGAAAATACTTTTATCGGTAATATAACATTTAATAGTCACTCTCAGAATAATAACAAATAATATATATATATTATGTTATATATAAAAAATATATAAATTTATATTTTTTTTATTATTTAATATAAATAATTTCTGACGTGGAATAAAAATAATAATAATATCCCTATTTTATTTGCACTTAGCAGTGTTAATCGATAAGTTCCGTTCTGTTTTGCTAAATTTTTGTTTTTCGACTTTCAAGTTGGTAGGATAACTTGATTTTTATATTTATATAAGTCTTGGTACACGTACTTATATGTGCATTTCGTATTAATCATTATCAAATTGTAAAGCCTCTTAAATTTTTACTTTTAAATTAAGCTAATTTCGAACTTAAATAAGTTATTTGAGTAACCACGAGGTAGGGCTGCTTATCGGGTGGATTGAGCGAATATTTATGCTTAACGGTTCGGCTTATCGGTTATCGACTTGTAAATATACTAATTCGCTAGCCACCCGATAAGACATTGGGCCAATTGATATCGGATTAACGATTATCGGGCAATTATCAGACGATTTATCGGCTAAATCATATAGACAGTAAATTTTATGTAAATAAGCAAGACATTAAACAATAGATGGACGATCCAATCACAGTCACACTCCAGTACGTTAATGAAGCTCTCATTGTTAATGGTAGTTACTTCTTCTTTAATTCTTTTACAATTACAATAAGCAAGCTAATATACAGATTGGGAATTCTTAATCAGTAGTAGAAGTTCAATTAACATAAATTCTGGATATAGTTTTGCTTCAGTTATCAAGTTAAATAATTTATCCGAGCAGAAAGATATCAAAATATCTAGATCTACCTAGTCCTACCCCAAAAATAAGTTATGATGACGTTCAAACCCAAGCTGCTAAGAAGTTGCTTCATAATGGGTAAAAATATAAATATAATAATTTTAACGGGTTAACGACTAATCCGATAAGAAAATTAAATAATCCACCCTGAAACCAATAAACCGTTAATTATAAAAATTTAATTCGTTCGCCAACCGTTAACTCGATACCAATAAGTCATTAAGCCACTTTTACGGTTCGGTTAACAATTATATTCCGATTTTGAACAGCCTTACCCCGATATGAGCAGGATCTATACGAGAGTGGGAAAGTACTTGCACCATGGTACATGTATGTCAAATTAATTGGAAATGGTTTGAAGTTGGAGAACTGGCAAACCAACAAAAGTGACCAACATTAGGATATAGGACGAAGCCCCAGGTTTGTAACGACCCAACCGGTCATTCTGTGTATTTGAGCTCCATTTTCCCATTTGATGATTCTTGTATGCTTAGTTGCTATTTTATGACTTGCGGTGATGGTTGGTTTTGTTTCGGAAAGGTTTTGGAGTGAATTAAAATACTTAGTTCCATTGTTGGAAGCTTAAGTTGCAAGAGTTGATCAAGGTTTTACTTTTGTGTAAACGGTCTCGAATTTGTATTTTAATGGTTTCAATAGGTTCGTATGAGGATTTTCGACTTAGGCGTATGTCCGGATTTGAATTTGGAAATTTCTAGGATGATTTGATTCCATCTGTCGAAAGTTGGAAATTTTAAGGTTATATAAAGTTTATAAGTTTGACCATGAGCTCACTTTGAGGCTATCGGGTTTGGATTATTGTTACAAAACTTGTAATAGGTTCGATTTGTCATTTGGAACTTGTGTGTAAAGTTTGGCTTCAATCCGAGTTGGTTTGGTATGAATCAGACGCTTGGTTGTGAATATTCGAAATTCTTGAACTTGAAGGTTTACATGATGTGTTTTGGTACTTGATTCTTGGTTATAGATGTTATTTTGATATTTTGATCTTATAAGCGAGTTTGTATGATGTTTATATACTTGTGTGGATATTTAGTGTGGGCCCGAGGGGTTCAGGCAAGTTTCTGATGAGTTTTGGATTGAACTTTGAAAGTTAAAATTTTCTAGTGCTGCAGACCTCGCATTTGCGAAGGTCCGCAATTATGGATTGTTGGTCGCTTTTGTGAGGCTTGCTGAGAAGGCCATCTTTGTATTTGGGAAGCTGTTATCGCAAGTGCGGCATCACTATTTGCAAAAGGAGCATCACATTTGTGACACTTGGTTGCATTTGTGACTCTCATGGTCGCATTTGCGAAGAATGATGTTGGGGGAAACATGTTCGCTTTTGCGAGCCATATCTCGCATTTGCAAAGCCCTTGTCGCAAAAGCGATATCCGCAACTGGTTATTAGGAAAGAATTTCGGGACTTAGACTCATTATCTCATATTTTTGAACCCTAAACTTGGAGATATGTGATTTTTGAAGAAGATTTCCAAACAAGGATTTGGGGGTAAGTGATTTTTACATATTTCTATAATTATTTCAATAATCTACATGGATTATTAAGACCCAAACACATGGAATTTTGAGGAAAATGTCACAACCCAAGCTATCATCGAAGCCGTGACGGTGCCTAACACTACTTGCTAGGCAAGCCATTCAATCCACAATAACAATAACTAAATTAACAGAAGCTTAGTAACCTCAACAACGGCAATATCATATAATATATATGACAACTACAACCATCCCAAATATCTAGTGTCAACGAGTACATGAGCACTACAGAATCTCAAAATACATAGCCAAATCCTCAATACATGTTGTCTGAACAATCGAACAGTGATAACACAAATAAATGAAAGAGAACTTCAAGGTCCGTGAACAACATAGCAGCTACCTCGTAGTTTTCACAAGCTGGTACCGGTGCAAACTCTAGAAATCACCACACCCGAAAGTACCTGGATCTGCACATAAAGTATAGAGTATAGTATGAGTATAACCGACTCTATCTACTCAATAAGTAACAAACCTAACCTCGGATTGAAAGCAGTGACGAGCTCGGAAGAAAGTCAGGGTCCAACACTAATAATCAATAATAACTCATAATATAATAAAGACAGTAAAAACAAATAACTCAAAAGATATCATGATCGACTCGTTCACAATTACGAAAACTTAGACATGTTTTTCAAGTATAACAGTCAAAGCCCAATACAGATAAGACATTTATTTACCAGCTAGTATGAGGAAAAGATATCTTTATGCCTACATGTCAAATATACATGTCAAGTCAATAACATCACAGTGAAATCATTAAGTACACTCACTCTCAGCACACTCACGGTGCCTGTTACAAATTCCCATCACCATCACACACAACCAGACTCAGCAATGTACGAGTGCCTTGCACAAATGCCCCTCACCAAAGCACATAATTTCACTGTGCCTATGCTCACTATATATCAGACTCTAGAGGGGTGGATCCTGGCCCAAGCGCTAATCAATAATCAATATAACCGTTGCGGTGTGCAAATCGATCCAAATATCAATTTGTTGCGGCATGCAACCCAAAACAACATAACTCACAATACGACTCTATGGACCACATCAGTCATCAAGTCTCAAATGGCTCACATCTCATAGAACTCAGCCCAAATAGTATCACATATAGAAGGCAATAACAACATGTGATATGACAAACAAATAATGTACAGAGACTGAGATATATCATGAAGATGAAGGATTATGACTAGGAATATGCTACAATTAAGGCAAACAGCTCAAATCAGGAAGAACAGCTCTACCATGTCTCAAACAATTAATCATATAGCGAAGACATGATTTTCTAACACGAATCATAGCTCAAGTTATCATTCAAGTAGAGAAAATACGGATATAACGAGGCATGAAATCAAACTAGTCTCATAGTAGCCTAAAGTCTACCCGGATCATAAATACCCCGGTGTACGCACACATGCCCGTCACCTAGCACATGCGTCACCTCCAACACATCCCAAATTTCATAGTTTGCACGGATAATTGCCCTTAAATCAAGTTTAGATATGTTACTTACCTCAAATGCATGAATCAATACTCCAAAGAGCCCCTCCCGCATGAATCGACCCTTGAACGGCTCGAATCTAGTCACAAATAACTTAATATCATCAAATAATGCCGTAGGAAATAACCCAAACAATGAATCTTCGATCTTTATCAAAATAAAAAAGTCAACCCTGGCCCGGCGCCCCAAAACTCGACCAAACCCACAAATTTTGAATACCCATTCTAATACGAGTTCAAATATATGTGTTTCATCCAAATCCGACCTCAAATTGACCCTCAAATTATCAATTTACACTTTAGATTTTTTTTTTTACTATAATCACCAATTTCTTCACTTAGATTCATCAATCAAAAGCTAAATTCAAGGTCGGCATCATGAATAATAAACAAATCTGAGTCAAAAATACTTACCCAATCAAAATTATGAAAATCACCTCCAAAATCGCCTAAATTCGAGCTCTATATCTCAAAATGTGATAAAATGACCAAAACCCTCAAAATTTTAAGTCTCTGCCCAGGCATATACATCGCAATCATGGGACCCTCATCGCGATCACGAAGAACAAAATTTCAATTCCTCAAAAGACCCTACACGAATGCGGCCCCAGGCTCGGGATTGCAAATCACTAGCTTCCAAGCCTAACCCGATGCACCCAACCATCCTCATGCGATCGTGAAGGCTGAAAACCTTATGTACCCAACCATCCTCCCCTTCTACGCCAACGCGGCTCCCTGTATGCGAATGCGAAGGCCACTGCTCCTCAAGCTTTGGAAAAGCGACCTCCCCATCGCGAACGCGTAGAGAAAACTCATCTGCCACCAAATACCCTCCGCGACCGTGACCCTCCTTCCGCGATCATGATGAACAACAGAACACCCGAAGACATCTGATGTAAAACAAGGGAAAATGGCCCGAAACCACCTCGGAACACACCCGAGGCCCCCTGGGATCCCATCCAATTATACCAACCAATCCCAAAACATAACACGGACCTGCACGAGGCGTTAAATCACATAAAATAACATCAAAATCATGAACCACACCTCGATTCAAGCCTAAGAAACTAATAAACTTTCAGCTTCCAAAACTTATGTCGAACCACATCAAATCAACTCGGAATAACCTCAAAATTTGCACACAAGTCCCAAATGACACAATGAACCTATTCCAACTCTCGAAACTACAATCCAAACCTAATATCATTAAAGTCAACTCCCGGTCAAACCTATGAACCTTCCAAGCCTTCGGGTTTCCAACTTTGGCATAAAAGCACCAAATCAACTTGCGGACCTCCAAATCCAAATCCAAACATAAACGTAAGTCCAAAATCACCATGTTCCCCCGAAATCAATGACACAGGCTTGTAATATGTCCTCTAGTATCTGAATAGTACGCTCAGACTGTCCGTCCATCTGGGGATGAAATACTATACTCAGCTCGACCCGTTTGCCCAACTCACGCTGCACTACTCTCAAAAAATATGATATAAAGTGTGTGCCTCGATCCGAGATAATGGACACGGGCACACCATGAAGGCGTACAATCTCACAAAGATAAATTCGAGCCAGCTACTATGAAGAATAGGTAGTCATGACTGGAATGAATTGTGCAGACTTGGTGAGTCTGTCCACAATAACCCATACTACATCAAATCTCCTCAAGGTACGTGAAAGCCCATTTACAAAATCCATCGTGATACGCTCCCACTTCTACTCTGGAATATCCAGCCTCTGAAGCAAATCACACGGTCTCTGATGCTCTTACTTCACATGCTGACAGTTCAAACGCTGAGCAACTTACTCAACAATATTCTTCTTCATTCTCCTCCACCAATAGTACTGCCACAAGTCCTGGTATATCTTTGCGGCACCTGAATGAATGGAATACCGCGAACTATGGACCTCCTCAAGTATCAACTCATGAAAGCCATCCACATTAGGCATACAAATAAGGCCCTGAAGCCTCAATACCCCATCATCACCAATAGTAACCTCCTTGGCATCACGGTACTGCACCATGTCCCTTAGAACAAACAAGTGGGGATCATCATACCGGCGTGCCTTGATGCGCTCAAACAAAGACGATCATATTACAACACAAGCGAGAACCTTGCTGGGCTCCGAAATATCTATCCTCACGAACTTGTTGGCCAAAGCTTGAACAACCAAAGCTAACGGTTTCTCCCCAACTGGAATAAAAGCAAGACTCCCCATGCTCTCAGCCTTTCTACTCAATGCATCGGCCTTCTATGGATGATAAAGAATGGTAATATCATTGTCCTTTATTAGCTCTAACCCCTTCTGTTGCCTCAAGTTAAGATCTTTTTACTTGAATAAGTGCTGGAGACTCCCGTGATCCGTGAAAACCTCACAAGACATGCCATAAAGATAGTGCCGCTAGATCTTAAGCGCGTGACAATGGCTGCCAACTCCAAATCTTGCACTAGTTAGTTCTTTTATGGGGCTTTAACTGACGTGAAGCATAAGCAATCATTCTCCCCTCTTGCATCAACACACACACAATGCCAATCCGTGAAGCATCACTGTACAAGAACCCGATCCTGAAGGCAAAATCAGAACTGGAGTTATTGTCAAGGCAGTCTTGAGTTTCTAAAATCTCTCGTCACACTCATTAAACTACTTGAATGGGGCACCCTTCTGCATCAATCTAGTCAATGGGGCTGCTATACATGAAAATCCCTCCACAAAACAATGATAATACCTAGCCAACCTAAGGACACTCCGGATCTCAGTAGCAGTAGACGGTCTGGGCTAACTCTTAACTACCTCAACCTTCTTCGGATCCACCTTAATCCCCTTACAAGATACCACATGACCCAAGAATGCCACAGAGTCTAACCAAAACTTGCACTTGGAGAATTTAGCATATAGCTTATTCTCCCTCAAAGTCTCGAGCATGATCCTTAGATGCTGCTCATGATCCTCCCGGCTGCGAGAATACACCAATATATCATCAATGAAAACTATGAAAAATGAATCAAGATAGGGCTGAAATACGTTGTTTATCAAGTGCATCAAAGCTGCTCGGGCATTGGTCAACTCGAACGACATCACCAAAAACTCATAATGGCCATAGCGGGTCTGGAAAGTAGTCTTCGGAATATCCGAAGCCCTGATCTTCAACTAATGAAACCCCGATCTCAAATCAATCTTCGAGAACACCCTAGCACACCGAAACTGATCAAATAAGTCATCAATATACGGTACTAGGTATTTGTTCTTGATAGTAACTTTGTTCAGCTGCGTATAGCCATTGTACATCCTCATAGAACCATCTTTATTCTTCACATATAGAATCAGTTCAACCCAAGGCGACACACTGGGCCTGATGAAATCCTTATCAAGAAATTCCTGTAGTTGTTCCTTCAATTCCTTCTACTTTACTGGTGTCGTGCAATATTGTGGAATAGATATAGGTTGAGTTCCAGATACCAAATCAATATCCCTATCGGGTGGCATGCCCGACAGGTCTGCAGGAAACACATCTGGGAATTCCTTCACTGCTAGAACTGACTCAACATCAAGAGTATCAGTACTAACATCTCTCAGGAGGGCCAAATATGCCAAACACCCCTTCTCAACCATCCGTTAAGCCTTTAGAAAAGACACCACCTTACTAGGAACATGATCCAAAGAGCTTCTACACTCCAACCTCGGCAAACCTAGCATAACCAATGTCACTGTCTTAGTGTGACAATCAAGACTAGCGTGATATGGTGAAAACCAATCGAAGCCCAAAATCAGATCAAAATCCACCATGCTGAGCAGTAAGAGATCAACTCTAGTCTCATAACCCCCATTGGTCACCACGCAGGACCGATATTATATGGTCCACCATAATAGAATCACAGCTGCTGTAGATACATGAACAAACATATCTAAAGAATCACAAGGCATATCCAAATAACGAGCAAAGTATGATGACACATATAAATAAGTGGATCTAGGTTCAAATAACACTAAACCATCTCTATGGCACACCGAAATAATATTTGCGATCACGGCGTCAGAAGCAATTGCCTATGGCCTGGAGGGAAATGCATAACAGCTAGCTTGTCCACCGCCCGACTGACATCCCCCTCTGGGGCGACCCCATACCATACGACCTCCACCCCAAGCTGGCTGGGCAGGTGGTGTAGCAATTGGTGCGGGAGTTATGGTCTAGCCTCCCTGATGTATGGGACCTCCGAGATAACAAGGGAAATACCTCCTCACATGTCCCAACTCCCCGCACTCATAGCAACCTGGAATTGGGAATGACTACGGGGCATGAATTGGACCTTGTGAACTAGAATAACCACTGGAAGAGCCCGGTACTAACGAACCTTGAACTGATGAAGTACGGTACAAGCTCTGAGCTAGGAGTGCATTAAACGAACACCGTACTGAAGCTCCTCGACTAGGAGGTGGCGAATGATAAACTGGTCTACTAGACTAGCCCCTCACAAACCAACCTCTTGTTAGAGGCCGTCTCCCTAATCTGACCCCTGATGCACTCGATCCTCCTGGCGATCTCCACAACTTGGGTAAAAATATTATCATCCTCAGTCTATCTGGCCATCTGTATCCCGATACCATATGTAAGATCATCTATAAACCTCAGTACCCTCTCCCTCTCAGTAGGGACCATAATAGCTCTATGGCATGATAAATTGACAAATCTAGTGTCATATTGAGTAACGACCATGCTGCCCTGCTGAAGACACTCAAACTGACTGTGGAAGTCCTCTCTCTGAGTAATGGGGATAAACTTCTCTAAGAATAACTGTGAGAACTAGGCATAAGTGAGAGGATGTGAACCTACTGGTCTACCCCGAACATACTCCTGCCACCATCTCTTGGTAGAGCCATGCATGTGGAACACTGCAAAGTTAACTCCGTTGGACTCCACTATACATATGTTACGCAATATCTCACGCAAACGGTCTAAGAAATCCTGGGGGTCCTCAGAAGGTGTACCACCAAAGAGAATGGGAAACAGCTTGGTGAACATGTCCAATCTCTTCAGCCCCTCAACTGACATCGTGTCTCTCTGGGCCGTATAGCAATAACAGGCTGAACTTCCCCAATTGGTAGGACTGTTGGGGTCTAATACCCGTGAGCCATCTGCTCTGGAGTGTGAGTAGCGGGAGTCTAGGCTCCTCCCACGGCCTGAAAAATGGCTGGTGCTACAGAAAATATACTGGACTGGGCGACACTATCCATAAGACCAACCAAGAAGATTAGGGCATCCTGAAGCACTAGGGTAGGGATGAACCTCTCTAGGACCAGAGCTGGTCCTACTGGCTCGATCGGAACAGGGATCTCCTCCTCCTACTCTATTTGAGGCTCAACATCAGGTGCCGCTGCGCGTGCTCTAGGCTGAACTCTGCCTCTACCTCTAGATCTACCTCGGTCTCAACCCCTACCCCATGTAGTGGCTGCAGTCTAGGGCTCTGACTCCTGACCAGCTGAACATATCCTCACTATCTGTGCGAGAATAGAAGAGTAAAGGTTCAAACATCGGAATGAACAAATCTGCACGATAAGAATGGAAGAAAGTGAAGTTTCCTAATAGTTCGGTAGCCTCTCGAAGATAAGTACAGACGTCTCCGCACCAATTCGCAAGACTCTACTAAACTTGCTCATGACTCGTGAGACCTAGGTAACCTAGTGCTCTGATACCAACATATCATGAACCAAACACTCAACGGCGCTGTGATGACGCCTAATACTGCTTGCTAGGCAAGCTATCCAATCTACAATAACAATAACTAAATTAATAGAAGCTTAGTAACCTCAACAACAGTAATATCACAAATATTTGTGAAAACAACAATAACACAACTACAACCATTCCAAAGATCTAGTGTCAACGAGTACATGAGCATTACAGAATCTGAAAATACATAGCCAAATCCTCAGTACAAATTGTCTGAACAATAGAACAGTGATAACAGAAATAAATGAAAGAGAACTTCAAGGTCTATGAATGACATAGCAGCTACCTTGTAGTTTTCACAAGCTTATACCGGTGCAAACTAGAAATCACCACGCCCGGAAGTACCTGGATCTGCACATAAAGTACAGAGTGCAGTATGAGTATAGCTGACCCCATATACTCAATAAGTAACAAACCTAACCTCGGGCTGAAAGCAGTGATGATCTCGAAAGAAAGTCAGGATCCAACACCAATAATCAATAACAACTCATAATATAATAAAGGCAGTAAAAACAAATAACTCAAAAGATATCATGATCGGCTCGTTCACAATTACAGGAAATTAGACATGTTTTCCAAGTATGACAGTTAAAGCCCAATACAGATAAGATATTTTTTTTACCAGCTAGCATGAGGAAAAAACATCTTTATTCCTACATGTCTAGTCAGTCACATCATATTAAAATCATCATGTACACTCACTCTCAGCACACTCACGGTGCCTAGCACAAATTCCCCTCACCATCACACACAATCACAGTCAGCACTGTAAGGGTGCCTGGCACAAATGCCCCTCATCAAAGCACATATATATCATTGTGCCAGTGCTCAATGTATATATCAAACTCTGGAGGGGCGAATCATATCCCAAGCGCTAATCAATAATCAATATAACCAATTCGGCGTGTAACCCAATCCAAATATCAATCCGTTGTGGCATGCAACATGATCCAACATAACTCACAACACGGCTCTATGGCCCACATCAGTCATCAAGTCTCAAATGGCTCACATATCATAGAACTCATCTCAAACAGTATCAAATATAGAAGGCAACAACAACATGTGATATGATAAACAAATAATGTACATACACTGAGATATAACATGCGGATGAAGGATTATGACTGAGAATATGGCTACAATTAAGGCAAACAACTCAAAGCAACAAAAATAGCTCTACCATGTCTCAAACAATGAAGCACATAACCTAGATATTATTTTCTAACATTAATCAAAGCTCAAATTATCATTTAAGTAGAGAAAACATGGATATAACGAGGCATGAAAGAAAACTAGTCTCATTGTAGCCTAAAGTCTACCCGGATCATGAATACTCCACTATACACGCACACGCCCATCACCTAGCATGTGCGTCACCTCCAACACATCTCACATTTCATAGTTCGCATGGATAATTACCCTCAAACAAAGTTTAGATATATTACTTACCTGAAACGCATGAATCAATACTCGAAAAATCCCTTCCCGCGCAAATCGACTTCCAAACGGCTCGAATCTAGTCACAAACAACTTAATATCATCAAATAATGTCGTAGGAAATAACTCAAAATAATAAAGCTTCGATCTTTATCAAAATAAAAAAGTCAACCCAAAAGTCAATACTGGGCCCACACCCCAGAACCCAACCAAACTTACAAATTTCGAACACCGATTTCAATATGAGTCCAAATATATGTGCTTCATCCAAATCCGACCTCAAATCGACCCTGAAATCATCAATTTATATTTTAGAAACATTTTTACTAAAATCCCCAATTTCTTTACTTAGATTCATCAATCAAACGCTAAATTCAAGGTTGGAATCATGAATAATAAACAAATCCGAGTAAAAAACACTTACCATAATCCAAATCGTGAAAACCTCCTCTAAAATCGCCAAAATTCGAGCTCTATATCTCAAAATGTGATAAAATGACCAAACTCTCAAAATGAAATATTTAAGTCTCTGCCCAGGCATATGCATCACTATTGCGGGACCCTTATTGCGATCGCGAAGAACAAAAATTCTAATTCCACAAAATACCCTACGCGAACGCGACTCGAGGCTCGCGATCGCGAATCACTAGCTGCAAAGCCTACATGAACCCGGACCTCCATACGCGATTGTGAAGGCTGAAAACCTCACGCGCCTGACCATCCTTCCCTTATATGCGTCCGCGACTCCCTGTACGTGAACGCGAAGGCCGCTACTTCTCAAGCTCCACGAATATGACCTCCCCATCACGAACGCGTAGAAAACTCACCTGCCACCAAATACCCTTTGCGATCGCGATCGTTATGAATAACATAACACCAGAAGATAGATGATGCAAAACAAGGGAAAATGACCCGAACCGGCCTCGAAAAACACCCGTGGCCCCTAGGACCCCGTCCAATCACACCAACCAATCCCAAAATATAACACGGACATGCTCGAGTCCTAAAATCATATAAAACAACATCAAAACCACAAATTGTACCTCGATTCAAGTCTAAGGAACTAATGAACTTTCAACTTCGAAAACATATGCCGAACCATAACAAGTCAACTCGGAATAGCATCAAATTTTTCACACAAGTCCCAAATGATACAAAGGACCTATTACAACTCCCGGAACTATAATCCGAACATTATATCATCAAAATCAACTCCTCATCAAACTTATGAACCTTCCAAACCTTCAACTTTCTAACTTTCGCCAAAAAATACCAAATCAACCTACCGACCTCCAAATCCAAATTTGGACATACGCCTAAGTTTAAAATTACCATATGAACCTATTTGAACTATCAAAATATCATTTTGGGTCCATCTATAGAAAAGTCAAACTCCAGTCAACTCTTTCAACTCAAGCACCCAACCTTGAGACTAAGTGTGCCACTCCAATCCAAAACTTTCCTGAAGCTAAACCAACTAACCCCGCAAGTCACATAACCAGAAATTCATGTTTGTAAAGAATAAAGTAGGGGAAACAGGGATCGAATATGCAAAGTAACCGGCCGGGTCGTTACACGCAAACTTGGGGATATTTTCTAAAATTCTACAAAATAAAAATTGGGGATTTGGGAGTTGATTTGGACTCGCTTTGAAGATCTACTCACGTTTTTGGACCCGTGGGGTTGTGGGTAGTCGGGATATACCCCTTGACTCAGGGTTTGGCTGTGTGGTCCCGGAGTTTACTTTTATTGACTTTTTGGGAATTTGGTAAAGATTGAAAGTTTATTATTTGGAATTGATTCCTATAGCATTGTTTAACGTTATTGAGTTATTTGTTGCTAGATTTGAGCTGATTAGGGGTGGTTTCTAAAGGAAAGGTTATTTTAGAGGGTTGATTTGTGCTGGAAAGAGAAAAATATCTTAGTTAACCTTGATTTGAGAGAATTAGAATGTAATTGTGTCTAATTGCTATGTGTTATATGTGTTGGTATGAGCGCATATGCAAGGTAACGAGTGTAGATGTGTGGGTTAAGCATGCGGGTAGAACTAGCATTATCTATGCCATGTTGTTTTTATGCATCATGTATTACTTGCTTTAAATCATTTTTTATATTCTTTATGATGGAAACTATGTTGAAAATTTGTTGGAACATTTGGGCATTAGAAATTCTTGAAATGTTAGTTTGGCTAATATTTCAAAAGTGGGGGATATTCTCCTGTGATTTGTAATACCTAAAAATTCTTGTTAATGTTGTTGTTGTTCCTAACCTTGTTTGGTGAGGAAGAGTGATATTGCACGATAGGTGTTTTCGTGTTGTGAGGTTGAGAGATATCGCATGACAATGTTTCCGTATTGTGAGGTTGAGAGATATTGCGAGACGGCTATTTCTGTGCTGTGAGGTGAGTTATATTGCATGAAAGGTGCTTTCGTGCTTGTAAGAAAGAGTGAACATGCACGACGGGTGTTTCTGTGCTACTGTTATGTTACTTTATGTTTTGTGCTTTTACTATGTGAACGGAGGACTTGACTATGTTAATTCACGGTTATTTTGAAGGGCTTGTATGGAGTTGCTTATGGAAGCATAAATTTTGGTTTAATTTGGTCATATTTTTCTTTATTTTCTCGTTCTATATCTTCTCACTTGTATATGTGTTATCTCTCTCATAGGTTATATATCTTGTCATCTTACTTGCTATTTTTTGTGTTATCTTGCCTCTTTATTTTTCATTATTCTTGTCATTTAACTGTACAATCTTATACGTAGGTGTCTTGCCTTAGCCTTGTCACTACCTCGTTGGGGTTAGGCTCGACACTTATAGAGTATATTGGGTTGGTTATACTCATAATACACTTATGCACTTCTTGTGTAGATTCGGATATTGGTACCAGTGGAGTCCCGAGAGGTGCTTAGTTAAAACCAGAGAGGCGACTCAAGGTAGAGTTGCATACCATTCGCAGGCCTTAGAGTTATCTTCCCATTTCTTTTGTACTGTTTCTTTTCTTACCATACAATATTGTATTTCTTTCAGACAATGTATTTAGA
This sequence comes from Nicotiana otophora, assembly GCA_000715115.1. Lineage (NCBI taxonomy): Eukaryota > Viridiplantae > Streptophyta > Magnoliopsida > Solanales > Solanaceae > Nicotiana > Nicotiana otophora. Next base: position 203,337 of record AWOL01S0014880.1, on the reverse strand, counting down.
AAATTCTAGTAGCTCATGTACTCATGACTCCACATCTTGGGATGGTTGATCGTCGGTATCGGATTTTAGCCTCATATTGTATGTTTCTGAGTTACCTTTATTCTATGATAGCAAAATGTTGTTAACTATTAGTATCTTGTTTTCTTATTTATAGTTATGTGTTGCCTTGCCTAGCAAGCATCATTAGGAGCCATCATAACCCCATGTGTTGGGAATTTGGGTCGTGAAAAGTTGGTACCAGAGCCCTAGGTTACATAGGTCTCATGAGTCATGAGCAAGCTTAGTAGAGTCTTGAGGATCGGTACAGAGACATCTGTACTTATCTTGTAGAGGCTATTAGGCTTTAGGAAACTTTACTTTCTTTCTTTCTCCATCGTGCGACTTTGTTCTATATAAAGTTTAAATCTATCTTATTTTATTCTCTCACAGATGGTGAGGACACGTGCTTCGTTTACAGTTGATCAGGAGCCGAAGGCCCATATTACAGCCACTACCAAGGGTAGGGGTCGGGGAAAGGGCAGAAGCAGAGGCAGAGCTCAGCCTAGAGCATGCGCAGTGACACCCATAGTCGAGCCCTAGATAGCTCAAGATGATGAGATTCTAGTTCAGGTCGAGCTAGTAAGACCGACTCAAGTCCTAGAGGGGTTCATTGCTACCTCAGTGCTTCAAGACGCCTTGGTACTTATGGTGAACTTCATGGAGAGCATAGCTCAGGCCAGTGTGTTTCCCACAACACCAGTCACTTCTCAGACCGGGGGAGGAGTTCAAACTCCCATTACTCATACCCCGAAGCAGATGGACCATGGTTATTAGACAGGTTCACTAAGTTATTTTTCCCTCACTCCAGCGGTGCGCCTTCAGAGGATGGAAAGACTTCTTAGACTGTCACCATGCGATTTTGCACAACCTGGGACTAGTTAAGTCCAATGAAGTTGATTTCACCGTACTTCAGATGTATGGTTTGCCAAGAGGTGGTGGCAGACTTATGAGCTAGGTAGGCTAGCAGGATCACCTCCTCTCACATGGGCTCAGTTTTAGCAATTGTTCTTGGAGAAGTTTATTCCCCTCACTTAGAGAGATAAGCTGCGCAGCTAGTTCGAGAGCCTTCAGTAGGATAGAATGCTCGTTACTTAGTGTGAGACTAGATTTGTGGATTTGTCTTGCCATGCATCTATCCTGATCCCTACTGAGATGGAGAAGCTGTAGAGGTTCATAGAGGGTCTTACCTATGGCATTTGATTTTAGATGGCCAGAGAGGCTGAGACTGAAATTTTCTTCATTCAGGTAGTGGAGATTGCCAGAAGGATTGAGCGCATTAGAGGCCAAGCAAGAGAGGAAACCTCTGACAAGAGGCCCCGTCATTTTTTAGGATTCAGTGGTGCCTCATCTGGAGACAGGTGTTCCTTTGGTAGAGGCCATTCTATCATGCTGGTACTGTCAGCACTACATGTCACATATGGTACATCAGGCACCCATAGTTCTTATGGTCCTCGTGCCTAGTAGCTAGCATACAATGCACCTCCCGCTCCTATTAGTGAACCTCCGATACAGAGTTCCTATGGTAGCCATTACGGTAGTCAGGAACAACTTCAGACTCAGCACCCACGTCCTCAGGAAGATTGTTGTGAGTGTGGTGACATGGGGAACATCAAGAGGTTTTTACCTAGGTTGTAGAGCAGTATGCCATAGCTGGGTACTCGTGCCATGATTCTAGCACTGGTTGCTACACAACGTGCTCGGCCAGCTAGATGCGGGGGTCAGTTAGCTAGAGGTGGAGTCCAACTAGTTAGAGGTGGAGGCCAGTCAGTGAGAGGTCATCCTAGAGGTAGAGGAAAGATTTCTAGGTCTTAGCCCTGTTGTTATGCATTTCCAGTTAGGCCTGAGGCAGAGTTGTCTGATGCAATTATTAAAGGTATTATCTCAGCTTGTCATAGAAATGCTTTAGTGTTGTTTGATCCGCCTTCTACATATTCTAGTGTGATTTAGTTCTAGGAACTCAGCCTATTTTTATTCAACCATACCGTATGGCTTCAGTTGAGTTAAAGGAACTGAAAGAAAAGTTGCATGATTTGCTTGATACGAGATTCATTAGGCCGAGTGTGTCACCTTGGGGTACACCGGTGTTATTTGTGAAGAAGAAGGACAAATCACTAAGGATTTGCATTGACTATCGGCAGTTGAACAAGGTCATCATAAAGATCAAGTATGTTTCCTAGGATTGATGATTTATTTGACCAACTTCAAGGTGCTAAGGTATTTTCTAAGGTTGATCTGACATCTGGTTATCATCAGGTGAAAATTAGGGCATCAGATGTCCCTAAGACAGCTTTTAGAACTCGTTATGGTCATTATGAGTTCTTGGTGATGTCATTTGGTTTGACTAATGCTCCAACAACTTTTATGGATTTGATGAACCGAGTGTTCAAGCGTTACTTAGATTCCTATGTGATTTTTTCATTGATGATATTCTGGTTTACTCTCGTAGTAGAGAGGAGCATAAGCAACACCTATGAGTTGTACTCAACACTTTGAAGGATCGTCAGCTTTATGGAAAGTTTTTGAAGTGTGAGTTTTGGTAGGACTCAGTTGCCTTCTCGGTCCATGTTGTATCTTGTAATGGCATCAAGGTGGATCCTAACAAGATTAAGGCAGTTCAAAGTTGGACATATCCTACTTCAGCTACAGAGATTTGGAGCTTCTTGGGTTTGGCGGGCTACTATCGCTATTTTGTATAGGGGTTTTCATCTATCGCAGCCCCATTGACCAAGTTGACTCAGAAGGGCGCTCTTTTCAAATGGTCTGATGAGTGTGCAGAGAGCTTTCAGAAGCTCAAGACTGCCTTGATTAATGCTCATCATCAACAACCATATGCATATCAACAACAAACACGCGGAGTGCATGACCATAACCATGGAGAAACGGATATGATAATATACCACTAACAAGAAGACCATAACCAAGTCACAATCAACCATTCAACAACCAAAGAGCTATCTCACTCGAATTCCACCGCAAGTCCCAAACAAAATTGCATCATGTGGGTAATAGTCAACAGTCTCACAACCCATCGTAGCATAGGAGAGTAACACATGAAACATATCAGAACACGAATAAGATCAACTCTAACCGATGACATACCTCCAATAATAGTTGTGCTGAGTAAACAAATCCTACTCGATGTAGAATACACATTCTCATTAGGCCTACCAATGGCCTCCAAATCAATTCTGATCCTTTTGAAATGGGTAGATAACCTCCGATATGACCTATCCATAACACATACAACCAGTCGTCAACCTCTTAAAATACCTTCACTGTCCGCAACCAAGGAACAATCTGCCTCTAAGAAGCCTCCAATTCTTCATATCCCTAGAATACAAGAATCTCCATGTCCGATCCCACCTCCACCACCACAAATGACTGACACATCCCACATACATAATCATCTCATGAGAAATACTTCCCAAATTATTCTATGCCACATATTGAAATATGAATATCAACAGTCGATCAACCAGGCGACTATCGTAACACCAGTCAAGCATCCGCAAGTCAAAACACAGTATGCCTTCTAAAATGCGCACCTTCTCAGGTGATACTAGATAGTGCCAACATTCTTCTAAATATCTGAAACCGTCCATGCTGTCTAGAACTCATGACCTTCCCTCCAAACAGAAACACAATCTCATACATGCAAACTTTAATCCCACACGTCCTACCGCATCCATCATGCCATCATATGAAAATATGAGAACCTCATTATCAACTACGAATCACAAGTAGGATAGACACCCCATCAACCAGAAACCTTCAACTAGACACCGTCTGCGATGAAATCACAACACACAACATACTTCTCATACATGTAGATAACATCCATCTCAAGCCGTGGTCGACACCATTGAGAACCATTGGAAACCCATTTTCACAAAACCAAGCCATCAGAACTGAATCCCTCTAACTCAACCAAGTTACACAGATCACTCAACCCAAGAGTATTGCCACAACACACCTACAAAGCCTTGCCACATCAAGAGAACCAAAAGAACCGATCATTCCTATTACTATGCTGATCCAACCCACTACCAAACTGTCCTATTTCTTCGAGTTCCTCCCAACTTGCCTTTAAGTTAACACTTCTCCTTGCCAGTACACTATGATCCTTAACTAAAGCCCACCACAAGAGATCCTAGCATGAAACCACATCATCTTAAAGCCCATAAGCCACTGTATTCCCTCTTAAGCACCCAAAAATACCACAACCAAGATATACACTTTGAAGAGGCCTTCCATGAATCTGAAGTTGTTTCTTTAACCTCTTTGACACTAAAATGTAGAATCACTAATATTACAGAAATACCACAAGTCTCGACACTACCCATTGCAAATCACAGATCTTAGCCATCTACAAAATCTGGAGAAACCCTCAAATACCACATATGAATTATCAACTTATTAGAATCTTCTCTAGAGTCATCTACTCTACTATAATCTCCAATGTAGCGAACAAATGCACCGAAAGACTTGTACCCCATCAACACACAAACACCTCAAGAAGTAACCCACATCTCTAAGCAACCAAGTGAATCCCTACTCCATGCACACTATCTCCACCATGAATAACAAACCCGAATCATTCCAAGATTCCCATATATCCATAGAGTGTTATACGTCACGCATCCAGAAATTTTCTTACTCGAGTCATCCTCGAACTCAACCTCTTCAAGTCATAATCGATCCACAAGTATGCCTCATACCAAAACTAATATAACCCATAACCTTGCGATATAATCTTCGATAGCAGACTCCCCCACCTAGCTCGAAGCTATAGAATACAACATCCGGTAAATCATAATACCTTTACTCCAAAACAGCTATGATCTCGTACTATAATTCAACTAAATCCTTCACAAAGTAATGTAGCACAAATCAAAAAATATCTCAAATCATCTGCTAGACGCATATCCATCCTCTTGATAGTCGTGAAACCTTCCTCAAGCGATACAAACTCAAATTGTAGCACATACACATCCCTCGGTGGAAATAAAACTCTTCATAGAACATCGTAAGGATCACACAACCTCAGAACATCCCTTAGCAGATAACCCACCTGCTTAGCTTCAAATTGGAATCTCTCGATGGTCCTATCATAGTCACAACCACTATGGAATCACTTAATCCTCCTGGGTCTAAACTTGTCAACAAGACATAAGAATCTACTTCACTCCACAAATGAACAACATGAAAGATCCCTGAACATGCTCATACTCAAGGCTATACAACACATTAAGACAGAAATCAAGCATCCATAGTCCTTTTATATCCCAAAAAAAATTCTTCTCGTCACATCCAATCCATCTAAGCACATTCCGCAGTCACATAATACCCATCATATAGCTATCCAATAACTAACTGAGCCATCAATCCCACTCGTAGGAACACTATGGGACATATAAGTCCACAAGAACATACTTATATAACTGAAACCACCGAGCCAAAGCTACAGTATGAACCTGGCCTAAAGTCCTCCAGACTGGCCTATCTGCACAACACAGAGGACACATCTGGCACCTCATCCATGACATTACAAGCCGTCGATGCATAGCTGATACTGAGTGCTCAACATAATATACTAGTGGATGAAAGGAATTCAAAGATATATGCTTTAAGATGAATCAATGTCGCACGATAAGGAAATAAATAGGGAAGTTTTTCCTAGATGTCTTGTAGACTCTCAAAGATGTGCATGGACGTTATCATACCGACCCGCAAGACTCCACTAGACACTTGCTCATAACTCGTAGAACCTATGAACCTAGAGCTTTGATACCAACTTGTCACGACCCAAGATCCACCTAGTCGTGATGATACCTAACCTAACCCACTAGGTAAGCCAAACAATAGTCAACACAACTCTAATGAAAATAATAAGAAATCAATAAGTGAAATAATTGAATTTCCATACAATAACCCAATGATCGGTAGTACAAGTCATGAGCCACTAAGACATAGATTTAAAAAGCTTGTATGAAAATAAATACAACATCAGTCTGGAATGTATATAAACAAACCACAAATCTAAAACTACCAAAGACAAGTGGTAGCTATGTCCGAAAAACAGGTACATCTTTAATGCCATCTTCTATCATCTACAACAACTCAGCTCAAAGATCTACATGCAAGCTGCAGAAGTGTAGTACGAGTACAACCGACCCCATGTACTCAACAAGTATCATAACTAACCTCGGCAAGGTAATAGAAACAAGAATTATAAATGATGCTCGCTAATCACCTGTACAGTTCATAACTCCAACAAGTACATAACAATAATTTGATCAAGCCATGAATCATAAATAAATCTACCTATGGTGCACACAATAACTTAACGTACTCTGCTCAGGCAACATTCTAACATATAAAGAAGATATGCAAATAAATCAGGTAAACAACCAAGGAAATTGAGAGTAAAGATGAAATGCAATAACCAAATCAACAATCTTGTGCAGCGTGCGGCCCCATCAAAACAAAAAAAACACTGCGACTGGAGGCCCACATCAGAATTTTAGTAACCGAACCTAACCAATGATCAGCTCTCCCAGAGACCATATCAACCAGAAACCCGTCAGTTTCTCATAATCTGCGTGTACAACATCAAGAAGAAACATGAGGGTGACCCTATAGGGATGGATCCATATCCACACGCAGCACAGATAATTCGCATGCTATCATAATCCGCCCAGCGGGTCATAGTCTTAATATCATAATCTGCCCGATGTGGTCTCAGGCTCAATATCATAATCTTCCCGGCGTGGTCACATGCTCAATATCACAGATCTGCCCGACGTAGTCACATGCACATTATCACAATCCGTCTGGCGTGGTCACATGCACAATATCACAATCCGCCCGGCTTGATCACAAACACAATATCACAATCCGCCTGGTGTGGTCACAGGCACAATATCATAATCTGCTCGGCGTGGTCACATGCACAATATCACAATCCGCCCGGCATGGTCACATACACAATGTCACAATTCACCTAGTGTGGTCAAAAGCTACCTGTCCAAACCATATCACACAGAAAGACAATACACTAGAATACATGCACATGATCAATTAACATCAAATTTTGTACTCCTGGACGGGTATAAGTTACATACTAAGGTGTATGCATGTTCAAAGTGTGATATCATAGCCCAAATCAGGTAAATACATCCGAAAATAGCAATTATGAGGTTCAATCAGGATATTAACCTTTATGTAACCTCAAACATGGCTCAAATAACTCACAACAGGGTACAAATAAGAGAAACATCATAGCATGAAGCTTAGCAATCAATTCAAGGCATATCATAGCCTAAGCACTAACCCGAGCCTGAAAAATACCCCGATGCATGCACATGGGTTTAGCCCCACACATGTGCGCCACCCATAACACGTCGCTATCACAAATATCTTAGGAAACTAGTGCCTCAATCAAGTTTAGGTAAGATACTTACCTCAAGCAAGCCAAAAAAATACTCTAGAAGTGCCATCCCGCACAAATCGACCTCCGAACGGCTCGAAACTAGTCAAAAGAAACTCAACAACATCAAATATTACCATAGGAATCAAATGCAAACGATAAAGGTCGAATCTTTAATCAAATACTTAAAGTCAACCAAAAGGTCAACCCGGTCTTGCACCTAGAACCCGACAAAACTCATAAATTATGACTACCCATTTGAATACGAGTCCAACCATACTAATTTCACTCAAATCCGACTCCGTATCGATGTTCAGAACTCAATTATTCACTTTAGAAACGTTTTGACAAAAATATCCAATTTCTCTTTTAGATTCATAATCAAAACACTAAAATCAAAGATGGAATCATGTAAAATATTCAAATCCAAGTCAAAAATACTTACCCCAATCCAAATTGTGCAAATTGCCTCAAGAAGCGCCCAAAACTGAGCTTCCAAATTCAAAATGTGCTAATAACAACTCAACCCTCGAGTTATATATTCTGTCCAGGCATCTCCGCACTTGCGATAAAAATGCTGCATCTGCAACCAACAACTCGCATCTGCGAGTTCCCCTCACTGCCCGACCTTCCTCTCATGCGGAGCTCATCTTACACCTGCGGAGCCGCATTTACAAAAAACACATCACAAATGCACAACACCCAAACGCCAGCTGGCTTCTACGCCCTCTCGAGAGTTGTGATATGTAATACACAATAACAAAAGCAAAGTATAGAAGCAGTGTATAGTATGCGCAGTTCAAGCATAAGATATTATGCATGCTTTCATCAACTAACAAGTCCAATACATATTCCAATGCATCTAAACAACACATATAAGGATATACGCAAAGGAGCATTTATGTAAAATGTATCAACAAAATTCTAATATCACTATTGCATGATAAAACAAGATAGGGTTGCTCTAGTGGTGAGCACCCTCTACTTCCAACCAAGAGGTTGTGAGTTCGAGTCACCCCAAGAGCAAGGTGGGGAGTTCTTAGAGGGAGGGAGCCGAGGGTCTATCAAAAATAGCCTTTCTACCCCAGGCTGAGGGTAAGGTCTGCGTACACACTACCCTCCCCAGACCCCACTAGTGGGATTATACTGGGTGGTTGTTGTTGTTGTTATACTATTGCATGATAAAGACTCAAACTTTACATTAACTAACACTCTTCAAGTATCCAACAAGTCCGTGTGTACACTACCAAAAGAGAAACATGGGAGAATGACTCGTGAGGGAAGGAATGAATCTTATGGGACAGATCCATATCTATGCACAAAAAAAAGCATGACCAAATCACATTCTGCATAATTCGCACGGACAACTTAATGCGCATAACATAACCAGCATGAACAACTCAATGTTCTAATATAATAATTAAATGTGAAATCTAATATGCAAGTTAAAATGCCTATGATCGATGTATGACTAACATGTAAATTATGTAATCCAACATACATAATCTCTATCATGTTTACTAGCATGAAAAGAATGCCTAAAACATAATACTAGCATAAATAAGATGCTTAAGCAACCTTATAACAAGTAATGTAAGTAAAACAGATAAAGCATATTAATCTCCCATAATAATCAAGCATGGAATCATATGTCATATGTATATATGTTCGTCACCTCTTATATATGTTACCCTTGGAATCGTAGAACTTAGCAAATAAAACAAGTTGGGTAAAGTTACCTCATTGAGGTTGATGTCTTACCTCAGCTCTATTCGGCTAGCTCTAACAATCAAGAATCGCCTTTCTATGCTCCAAATCTGACGAACGAGCTCGATCTAGTCATAAGAACACTCCACAATATCAAACAAAGTCATAGGACTCTATTCTATAAGCAAAAGATACGTTTAAGACAAAGTCAATAAAAGTCAACTCAAGTGTAAGGACCCGTATAAATTTAAACCAAAAACTCGAGGTTTCGTGGTGCCAAGATAGATTCCTGCATTATATTAGTAGAAATTCTTCGCGGTGAGCTTGCTCTCCGCGGTTCAGACTGTTTGGATTGAACAGTACCCTACGGACTGAGAGAAAAATATTTCACAGAAGAACGCATTCCTGCGGCCCATTATGCGGTCGCATAATCACTCTACAGACCGCATACTGGCCGCAGAGTGAAGCAGTAAGTTTGGCCAACTTGAGGTCAGGTTTGCAGTCGATTATGCGACCGTATAATCGATATGCAGACCACATATCGATCGCATAATCCCTCTTGAGTTTTTGCGGAGGGAGTTCTGCGGTGCATTATGCGACAGCAGAATGAGTATGCGGACCGCATACTGGTCGCATACCTGGGCCGTAAGTTCAGGACCCTGAGGGCCATTTTTGCGGTCACTTTGCGGACCGCATAACCATTATGCGGTCGCATATGCGACCGCAGACCTGTGTCGGGGCACCCATTTTCTTAATTTAAAACCCGACCTCAATTCCGTTAAAATACCCCTTAGGTCTATTTTGAGCTCATTTTCAGATGTTTCTAGAGTGAGAGAGAGAGGGTTCAAGAGGGAGGGTCTAAGTTTTCATCAAATTGATCTTCAATCATCACTCAAAGCCTTGGAAATATTCAAGTAGAGCACCAAAATTCTTCACCCTAAAAGGTAAGGCTTCATCACCCCAGCTCTTAATTTCAAACATAGATATAATGGGGTATTAGTGTGATACTTCATAGGTATGAGGGTGGTTCATCTTGCATGCATGTGATAAAGAGTGTGAGAAAAATAAAAAGTGAACTGGAACCATGAACGTTTTCCTAATTTTGGATTCAATTTGTATATTGCTAAACTAGATTGAGGTTGCTAAGGGTTCCGGAAAATTGTAGAGTCTAAAGAAGTGTGATTGAGGTATGTTGGCTAACATTTCTCTCTTGGAATTGAATTCCATAATGTTTCTGTAAATTTCAAAGTGTGGGTTGCATATTAAAAGGTTATGGCTTTGAGTCGTGTTTCAATGAAACATAGAATTGTCTAAAAGCTTTTGTACTAAATTCATACCCATTAGTGGCTGCTTTAACTAATGTGATTCGAATTCTATATACTCATGTGTTGAAATTGTACATTGTCATTTCTGGGGGAGAGTATTACAAGAGTAAATGGTGTATTGACTATTTATGATTTTTCGTGTGTTTCTATTGCTGGTTGGTATGCTTCATTGTATTTTGGGAAGAAACCATTTGTGTTTGAAGTTTTCATTTCAAATGGATTTGAAGTATATGATTTTTAAAATATCCTATACATTGATACTTGATGGTGATCTTTGAAATTTAAAGAGGTGAAAGTGTGGAATATGAAATACGTCCATCGTGCCAGGAATAAAGAATCTTGTGAATGGCCTAATGAGCCAAGGAAATATTGTCGTTATGAATGACTGAAAATACTAATGAGAATTCATACAATGTGAAAGATGTTGAGGTGAATACAATTGTATTTATGATATTTCTGTGTGCAAATCAAATCAAAACTATTTTTGAGAGCATCAATAGAAATACCGAGGAAGGGTAGGTCATAAGGCCCACAACTGAAACTACACGTGCTGGTTTAGGGGTGGATTATGGTATTATTCCACTTAATTGGGATGAAACTGGAACCTTTGTGGATTGGAAAAGTCAACCCGTACGGCATATGTGGGAAGGTNTCAAATGGATTTGAAGTATATGATTTCTGAAATATCGTATATGTTGATACTTGATGGTGATCTTCGAACTTGAAAGAGGTGAAAGTGCGGAATATGAAATACGGCCATCGTGCCAGGAATAAAGCATCTTGTGAATGGCCTAATGAGCCAAGGAAATATTGTCGTTGTGAATGACTGGAATTACTAATGAGAATTCATACAATGTGAAAGATGTTGAGGTGAGAACAATTGTGTTTATGATATTTCTGTTTGCAAATCAAATCAAAACTACTTTTGGGAGCATCATTAGCAATACCGAGGAAGGGTGGGTCATAAGGCCCACACCTGAAACTACACGTGCCGGTGTAGGGGTGGATTGGGATTATTCCCCTTATTTGGGGTGAAATTGGAACCTTTGGAAATTGTGATATTATTCCCCTTAATTGGCATGAAACTTGAACCTTTGTGGATTGGAAAAGTCAACCCACACGACATATGTGGGAAGGCGACCTAGCTAATCGGGTGGAGATCAGACGCCATATTGCGCATATGTTGGTACTACTCTTGGTAACAACTTTCTTTTGCATCACATGTCAAACCACATTGTTCGTGGGGAGATGGCCTAGCTGATCGGGCGTGATCGGACTCCGTGCTAACAAAGACGGTGGTATATCGGGGCTTATGATCTCCTAACCAAAATTACATATCAAGTTTGTATTTTGGAAATTATTATGTTTTTACTGGACGTTTGGATATTGTTAATTATGACTTGCTATTTTTATGTGTTGACTTTTCTTATATGGGCATTCTATTTTGAAAGAGGATTTTTAGCTATACATACTAGTGCCATTCGATAGTACTAACGTCCCTTTTTTCGGGGGCGCTACATCTTTAATGGATGCAGGTGGTTCTTCAGCAGGCGGTATTGATCCGTGATAGCAGTACACTCTTTTCAGTTTATTGTTGAGCCCCACTTCATTTCGGGGTTATGTATCTTTTGTTTCTCATGTACAGTGTTTTGAGGTATAGCCGGGGCCTTGTTGCTGGCATTTTCATATTACTCTTCTGTTGTATTTAGAGGCTCCGTAGACAGGTTGTGGGTTATGATTGATGTTGGGAATTGAACTAGATGTTGGTACTTGGAAATTATGTTTTTCATTAATGCTATAAACTCGTAATGTTTTGGAAATTATGAATGAAGCTACTAATGGGAATGAAAAGGA